>CAVNYN010269214.1:0-12080 GCA_963692815.1 Nyctanthes arbor-tristis
ATATTGCACACTATATGAAACATCATAAGTTTATGCTGAAAATGATAACAGATTGGTTGGTTGATACTTGGATCATAGTTACCATTTCATCTTTAGGTTCTTATTACTTTCTGCAATTCACTTTCTGTAATTACATCTTCCTCCATCTCACTCTTTCCTTTTCTAAAATTCTAGATATGTTTGTAGTTATCTAATTTGTATTTTTTTCCTCAAATTGATTGCTCCAGGCAGTCGCAGATCCACCCGGCCACTTCGCCGTTAGATTTACAGGTGTAAATTTCTCTTACGTTTGTTTAAATTGTTATAAATGTCTGTGTGTATATTATTATTATTATTATCATACGAAGATTTAGATTTTAGTTAATTGCATTGGAGATTGCAGAGTCAAATCTACAGCCATTTCTGCCTTAAGGTCCTCAAGGGAAGATTTCTGGTGTCTCTGGCCTCCACATGATGCTGATGGTATTCTCATTTTACTGAGCCTCAATCTTTGTTTTCTGTTGGTTATTTTCAAGTATGGAAGCCGATGTAGCATTTTGTTCCTTTCAATCCCTTGTAATTTAGCCTCCTTAAGGTTCTTGTTTTAATGCTTTTGATATGATAATTAGTAAGAATGTTGAATAACCATATGGACTCTAGGATGTTTGGACATCAATTTTCTAGGCATATGTTAAATAATTAGATAATAACAATCAATCTTGGGACTTTTTGAATCTTTGATACGCTTAGTGCGTGTTATTGATTAGAAATTTTATTTTATCTGCAGGTTATGGTTGATAGTTTAGTATGCTTGCAAGTGTTAGGCTGATTTATGCCCCGTCCTTTAAGTGAAATAAAATCTCAGGCCCCCTTAATTCTAGTATATCTCGATAAGTTTCTAAGCCAACAATTGTCTATATATTTTTCTATGCCTCTTACAGAATTAATTTGCGTTGAGGTTGCTCCAAAGGAGGATGCCAAGACTACAACATGGAATTGAATTTTTGCCCCCATAATCTTAACTTCTTTTGCAGCCTTAGTTCCTTCTACACTCCAGCCGTGTAGCTACCTTTCTAGCGGCACATTCTTCTAACTCCATCTACGTATGGCGCTCATTAAAACTAAATCACCCACCAGAGTAAATCAATTATTTATAACATAGTAAAACACTATAGGATAAAGATACATTGAAAAATACTTGAAAATAAAATAATCATGCTTACTTGAATTATCCAAGCTCAACTTGTTTCAATTTAAATTGAGGAAAGCTCTGCTGTTTGACTCTTTACACACCACCTAAGAGATACACTAATTAAGTTACAATGCATTGAGATTGTTGTAAATGTAACTAGGAAAACTAGCAATCACTGACATTATAGCTCTATTAAAATTCACTAATTCATCTAACAGGAAATATGAAGCTGGTTACATAAAAGTTAAAATTCACTAATTAAAATTCCTATTTAACTTACCTTAAGAGTTCATGTGGCTCAAGGAAGAAAAGTAATTTACATGTTGAAGTAACTAGAAGTGTCTAGCTAAAGGGCCCTCAAATTATTTTGAATGAAAACCATAGCAGAAGAAAAACCTCATCTTTTAAGTTACCTTGTCACATTGGCACTCCGAGCTCTTCAATTTTAGTATAAAAGTTTTCTTAGACCAATAACATTACCTTGTCACATTGGCACTCAAAGGTCTTTTTAGGCTTGATTAGGTTCTACACTTAAATAGAGAGTCATGTATATGCTTAGTATGCCTTTTGAACGTCTTATAAGTGATTTATACATCTATAAATGATACTAGATTTAATTTTAATATTTTATTGTTCTATTTTCCTTTGCAGAAATTTTGAGTAGAATATACATGCTTTTATGTTAGGTGATTAATTGATTAATATTTTTTTAGGTTAGCTTTGTGTTTGTAAATTGCAATAAATGTGGGATTGCAATGTGCAAGAGAATGATGACAAACTTTGGCTTGGAGGTTTATGGCTGGTGCACACTGTTTTTTTTTTTTTAAAATTGATCTATAGTCTGTAGATTTTTTTTATAAACCATAATTGATATATAGGGGCGACATGTCGCCTCCATAGATTGACTTATGGGGACGACAAAGTCGTTTCTATAGAATATTCGCTCCTATAGAACAATTGCAGCGGTCCTGTAGGAACGACCTCATTGGGGCGACTTTGTCGCTGCAATTTATCAATAGGGGTGACTTTTGGCCCTTTAGAAACGACAAATGTCGCCTCTATTTCACTTATTTCTTGTAGTGACTTGCATGCCTGTTGTTCTAAATATGTTCGAGTAACAAAATAATCTCCAAATGTTTCCTCTTCTTGAATTTTGGTTATTGAAATTTTGGTTGCTAGCACAAAGTCCCTAAATCCTTTTGCGCAAGCTGGAGGTTTTTGATTTTTGATTTTTTTTTGGGGTTCAAATTGTGCCGCATTTTCTACACGATTCTCATGTCTACAGTAAGTCTATAGTCTCCCATTGTCAGGTATGTGGCACATATGCTTACCAGTCTTTGCCAAATTTTCTGATTTTCATGTATAATGTGTTTGATTGATATTATTTTTCTTATAATTTGCAAAATCTTAGAATATATAAACTCAAACAATTACGTAAAAGGTTGGAATCTTATGTGGTTTTGTTTGGAAATCTTATTATTATCGTATAGAACATGTGTGTGCATATACATTTATCAATAAATTCTTGGATTGTAGTGCTCTAAGCTCAAAATTTATATGGGCTTTGCTCCGAATTTCAAGATTTTCTCGTGTCTATAGGAATGTGTGTATTACGATGACATATTTCAAAAGTGAAGATATTATTTCTTTGTATTCTCATGACACCATGATCATGCATAACTAAATTCCATTTTTCTTTAATCGTAATCTTATAAATTATATCTATCAAATATTAGAATAATATTACCGCCTTATGGTTTTTAGGCCACATTAGTAGTCATTTTCATTTGAGAATTGAAAAACACTTTATTCTTGGTATGACAGTTGATATTAGAAAAGAATATTGTCATTCTTTACTATTAACCATGTGATTCATTTTAGATTTGAATTGGGAGTTAATGAATTGTAAGTTAATGTTGGTTGTATTGACAATGTGATTTATTATTCAACATTGAGAACTTGATTGTGATTATATCATAAAGCTTGCTGTTTAACCCAATAGTTAACTAGATTTTGCTGATTAAAGAGTTCTTATGAGTGTACTTCACTAATTATGTTGTATGGGGCTGCCTTATAAGGGAGTTGTAAAATAATTAGCTGATTATGATAGATTGGACTGCTATTGAAAAGATTTGTTCTTCAAACACTGCACCATGGTTTGATATATGTCTATCCCAATATATGTTCATAAGGCTAAATATTTTTTCTTTCGACCTGTACATTTATTTTTCTTTATCTTGCTTTCTTTTCCTTTTTTGTATGGCAGAAGAGAATGAGGGGTTCGGAAACGGAGGAGAGAACTGAATTGAGGTTTTATCCTGGAAGCCTAGGGCTTTTGTTTCCCACAATTTCTTGGTCAGTTTTCTTAACCCGTTTTCTTCATAATATTATTGTTATTCATTTCTTGCATGTATATAGCATAATTTGTTGACGAAAAACTGGAAGAAAATGTGATCTTTCTCTAAATATGGTAAATACAACTTCGCTTAGCCTATCTTCTTCATTAATCTCAAGATTTCATATTTTGAATAATTTGAGTACTGTGGAAAACATACCAATTTTCTTCTTCATAGTCACAGTTTGTCTTGGAATCTCATGTCTGATCATGACTCTGAAAACGAAAATACAAGCACAGAAATAGAATCTATATGTAAAAGGGTTGTTGTTTTACTTTTTAAAAAAGATACTTTAGCTAGAATGGATTTTCATCCAAGAAAATGTTATAAGTGCAGTTTTATATGGCCATTGGCCTATAATTTGTGTCATCTTTATTGTTCATCCAATTTTTAATTTTAATTTTCATTTTGATTACCGAAGTTCAAATGTTTAGAAGACATCAACAATTCCAAGTTGTGTCTTTAGAAGATTTGTGAATACAATCAGTGAATTTTGGGTCTTTGCCTGACAAGGAGAAATAGGATAAGAGCAAGAAGAGACAGAAGGAGGTTTCACATTCCTTTTGATTTGTTTGTGTATTCATTTCTATTGAAGATAGATAGTGGGGAGGCAAATGTGCAAGAAATGAAGAAACAATTGGATCAAAAAGGGAGAAACTTTCATTAGTGTTTAAATCTAGTTTGCCCATTATCCAATCAAAAATAGTGGGTGGAGAATTGGTTGCCTTTCGGTGGAAACAACGGAAGCTTCTGCACTTTGTGAAGGTCTCAAATTTGCTAAACAGCATAACTTTAGGGTTCATGAGGCCGAAACGGATTGTTTTCAGGTTGTACAAAATCTCTGCTCCAACTTGGAATTTCACCCCGATGCATCTATCCTCAACAAGATTACGTCGCTCTTGGCACAAATGGATTGTGGCTCTTGTAAGTTCAGACACCATGAGGCAAATGAAGTTGTCCACACCATTGCCAATTACACTATTTCTTTTGTTTTTAAGTGTAATTGGATTGACAAAATTCCGTTATTTATTGAATCGGTTGTACACCTTGAAGTAAACTGAAATTAACTTTTAATATTGTATTGTATTCTTCTCTTTTCTTTGCAATGTTATTTTATTCAATTCTATTCAAGTAATGATCAGCTTCCCTATTATTATATCTTTAATTAATAGTCCGTTGCTTCCTGTGCATCGCACGGGTGTTACTACTAGTTGAGACTAAAAATGCTAACAATTCATAAGTTTGGGATGTTTTGTACAAAACCTATCAAAAGTAAGGACGTTTGTTGCCAATTAGCTCATAATAAAGTATCAAGAAAAATAGAAGTTCAGAAATCAACTAGTCAATATTTTTTTGCAATCATAAAAAAATATTGACTAGCAATAAAAAGTTGGTCTAACTAGATAGCAAGACCCATCACTCGATTTTAGCAGTTGCAAAATCGAAAGTAATTCTTTATAAGATATTAAATGTATATTTGGTTGTTTAAGTCGAATTCAGATATAATTACAATTACGAGTAATGATAAACTTCCATATCGGAAGTCATTGATTCACAAAAATTAAAGCATTTTATTGAGAGAAATTAGAGGACAAAACTATCAATTAAGACATTTAAGTTATTTGAGATTTATAAATTGGCTAGTTATATTCAAACAACATATTATTTGTTACACCACATTTTAATTGCACTAAGTGTATTCATCTTTATTTATTACTACAATTATATCCCTCACTTATTTTTTTTTATTTTCCACAATTAATCTTTATGAATTGGCATACTTGCTTTATAAATAATAACTTGAATCTAAAAGATTATATTAGCATTGTTCAAAGTTTATACATATTTTTTGCATTTCGATATTAGTTATTATTTATTTTTTAGAAAATGTTAGATATAAATAAATTTTCTGACACTTACTTGAAGAAATTTTTGAACAGTAACTTTTAGTATAGCAAAATTTACTACAAATGAAAAATTAATGATAAAAGTTAAATAAAGGAACCGTTAAGGATACAGTTATAAAATTAAGTAAACATTAAGGACCTTTTAAATAATGAAGATGTGGTGCACAAAACAAAAATTGTAGTGCGAATATATAATTACCTATATAAATTTTTAGAAGGCAAAATTGTCGACCGGTATTATTACACAATATAATAATCATTTAAAGATCTAAAAATGGCACGCATGTAAGATTGCAGAGGAGAAATAGTAGTAAAGCTTCTGCTCCTTTTTTTTTTTGGTTTTTTTATGGCACAATAATACTAGTAAAGTTAAAAAATAATACATTTGAAAATTGTATCCATATATTTTAGAATAATTCTAAATGGACAAAAAAGAAGACGATGAAGGTAACAAAAATAATAAGTGGCTCATATAATTAAGATTAATGAAAATGTGATGTGATGTGTTGGAAAACAGGACGTTGCCATGCCGTCAATTTTGTTTAAGTTTTTATACCTCTTTTGTTTAAGTTTTTGTATCTCTTTTTATTCCTGTAGCACAACTCTATATTTTATAGACCCAGATGTACTACTAAATATCTACCATATAATGAAGGTTTTATTCATTAACGATGATTGCTTCAAAAATGTGTTAAATTTAATTTGAGTTTTGTTTACCGTATACACCTGTGCCATACATTATGGCACCATATGATACATGTGGCATGTATGTAGACAGTCCACGTGCATGCCACATGTGTCATATTGTGTCATATTATATGGCACATGTAGTGCTATCTCATTTTCAGTATACACATACCCTACTTTTGATCTCTCATGTATGACGGGTTTTACACAATTTGGATTTAGAGATACCGGGTTCGAATATGTTAATTTCCTGAACCCATATATGCGGTAATGTCCATATATGAATAAAATTAGTGGAGGAGAAAATGCAACATACACCAAGTGTCTTCATAACGGAGACACCTAATATCTCCACCTCATTCTCGGTTTTACATGCTTCTCACATACTCGAAACGAAATCTTTTAGGAAATTAAGAACAGGGATCATTTTGTAATACCAATATAAGTACAGCGACCATAAATGATAATAAAAGGGATTTTCGTACATTGCCAAATTAGTAGAAGCATTAAATTAATGAACTTAACGGTAAAAAAAGCTCAATAAGATTGTATAGAAGTTAGAAACACTACACCGTTGATCTCCCACTGATCGAACGGCTACTTTTTCAAAATAATAAGACCGTTGGGAATGCAGCGCCTATTCTGCAGCTTCAAATAGGCGTCTCTTAGAATTCTTCAATCTTCCTGGGCAAGACACAGAGAGAGAGAGAGAGAGAGAGAGAGAGAGAGAGATTTGAGCTTTTGGATTTGTGTTTTTGTTCTGGCAATGGCATCAAGACAGATTATTCAACAAGAAAACAGAGGTAGAAAAGATATCAAGATTGGCCCTTTTACATTTATGACGCTGTTTTCCTATCAGTTGATTCGGATATGTTTTTGGAATATTTGATAAAGATCGTTTCTATTTTGATAAAAGTTTGACTGCAGAGACTGGGTTTTCTTGGATACTGTCGTTTTCTTGTTGAATAATGAAATTTCCTTCGGATTTTGTTGCAAGTCAACTATTCTTCAAGATTTTTGACAAAATCCACCATCTATTGATGCTTCTATATTGTTTTCCGGAATTTCCCCCCTTCTGTATTGTTTATAGATTTGTCCTTCTGGGTATTGGCAATTTTTCTGCTTGAAATCCGTTTCCTCGATTTCTTGTTCATCAATCCATTATTCTGTTCCATTGTCTATCTCTCGAGTTATCTGAGAAGATTTATTGGAGTGATTCTGATTTTTTTTTTTTAAAAAACAAAAGGATAAATCTTGTTTCTGTTTCCTAATGAGATTTTCTTCAATTTCTCAAAAGAGTTTTTTTTTTATATTCTTGATTTTTTCTGTTCAATATACAGAGGCTGCAGTTGCTGGACGTGTCAACAAGCAGAAGAACATGGCTGCGGAAAAGAAAAGTCGACGAGCACTTAATGACATTGGAAACCGGGTCACGATTCCTACTGTTGATGGCAAGCTACTGCCTCAAGTCTCTCGTCCAGTCACAAGGTTTCAAGAAACTCTCATCTTGTTTCACTCTGTTCATGTAAAACCTATTGTGTTGATCATATTTAATTGTTATTTTTAGGAGTTTTTGCGCACAACTGCTTGCGAACGTACAGGCTGCGGCTGCTGAAAACAAGGTTTTCATCTCTTGGAATCATGTTCTTGTTTTCTGTATTCATATTTTGGGTCAGTTTTTCCACTAAAATTGTTGCTTTGAATTACAGAAGAATGCCATGGCAGTGAATGTAAATGGAGGCATTGCAGTAGATGGGGCATTGCCAAAAGCTTTGGAGAAAAAACCAGCCCAGAAAAAAGCTACCATGAAAGCTAAGCCAAAACCTGAGATAATCAGTGTTAGTTCTGATTCAGAACAAGAAAAGAAGGAGAAGAAGCCTGTACCAGCAGAGAAAATGGCCGAACAGCACTCCCTTAAAAAGAAAGCTCCAACCTTGACATCAACTCTCACTGCTCGAAGCAAGGTCGACCATTTTTTTTTTTAGCGGTTACAGATGATTGATTTTTTATAAATTGGGTTATATACTATTTCGCTCTTGTATCTGATTCTTGATTTTATTTTACAGGCGGCTTGTGGGCTAGATTACAAGCGGAAGGAGCAAATTCTCTATATTGATGCAGCAGATGTGAACAATGAGTTAGCAGTTGTGGAATATGTTGAAGAATTATACAAATTCTATAAGCTAGTGGAGGTATCTGCCCGTTTATTGTGTTCTGTTTTTGTCTATCTTGAATAAAGTTTCGGCTAGGCTTTTGTCCAATTCTGATTCGTTAATTTATCGAGCCTCTGCAGAATGAAAGTCGGGTTCATGACTATATAGATTCACAACCAGAGATAAATGAAAAGATGAGAGCAATTTTGGTGGATTGGTTGATTCAAGTCCACCACAAATTCGAGCTTTCTCCAGAGACTCTTTACTTGACCATCAACATTGTTGATCGTTATCTCACAGTAAAAACAACCCCAAGAAGGGAACTTCAGTTGCTAGGCATGAGCTCAATGCTTATTGCGTCGAAATACGAAGAAATTTGGGCTCCTGAGGTGATCACTAGTACTAAAGTTTTTTGTATCCTAGCATCTGAGTCTGATCAACTAATTTTAATCTGATAAATTTAACCATTATTTTTGCAGGTCAATGACTTTGTGTGCATATCAGACAGAGCCTATACGAACGAACAGGTCTTGCGAATGGAGAAACTCATACTTGCTGAACTGGAGTGGAACCTAACGGTTCCTACCCCGTATATGTTCCTAGTACGGTTCATCAAAGCCGCCTTGCCTGATCCTAGTGCAGGCACGTCTCGACTTGACTATGAACCGTACAAAGTGGAGAACATGGTATATTTTCTGGCCGAACTTGGCTTGATGAATTACGCTACTGTCATATATAGTCCTTCAATGGTTGCTGCCTCAGCAGTCTACGCCGCAAGGTGTACCCTAAATAAGACGCCTCTATGGACCGAGACACTTAAATTGCACACCGGTTTTGCTGAGCAACAACTTATGTAAGCCCCATTTTGCATATTCCATCTTTATTCTGATTATCATTTTGAGTTTGTACTGATTATAATATGTCTCTCTTTGTACCGTTTTGTTGAGCAGAGATTGTGCTAGGCTACTGGTTAGCTACCATTCGGCCGCTGCAGAGAACAAACTGAAGGTGATATACAGGAAATACTCGAGTGCTGAGCGAGGGGCTGTTGCGTTGCTGCCACCAGCAAAATCTCTTTTTGCTGCATCATAGAATTTCTTAGGACTTGAAAAAATTTTTGTTCGATACTGCTAACTGTTCTCATTTCATTTTTCAAAGCTGGGATTTGTTTTACACACCCTTGCTTGATTCTTTCAATGTTCACAATTTCCAAGTAAAATTCCTCTTGAGTTTTCTGCTATGTTCTCTCTCTTTGCAATCTCATCTTAATATGAGCAACTTCAGAAAGAAAGATAACTTGTAAATTTATTGCTGATCCTTTTAACATAAAAGGGTGCTCTGATCCCGAAGAGATAATGTCAAACAATATGATCCGATGTGCCTTCCGATCTCTTGGCACTAAACAGTGGTGTACAGAATATGACATTACTATATATTTTTTTTAGCTTATAATAATATTCTTAACCAATAATTCCCAGTGCAACAACAATAAAAACATGTCTGAAGATGAGAGTGTCCAGAGAGGGCAACATGGAAAAAAGAAGTTGCTAATATAGAGTGTCCTCTATCTCCTTTAAAAGAGGTTGTGTAAAATGAAGCCGCTAATGGTTCAGCAACAAGTTGCTGATGATAACGTATTATCAGATTCTGGAAGAAAGAGCTAAGAGTAGAACGATGTCACAAATTTCTAAAGAATGACGCGTTGAAGGTTACCCCTTCTTTATTCTTCTGTTGCCTCAGATCAATTGTTTCATGACAGGGACAGTCACATCTCCAGGTTTAGGAGTCACATTTCTTAGGCACTGATCTAACCAAATTTATTACTTTTTAACTTTTTGTAAAATTTTGTCATTGGTGGTGGGTTCCTATATATGTGGTCAAAGACAGCGAAAATCTCCAACATGAGGTTGTGTTTGGCGCACCAAAAAAAACCTAGTGTGACCCCCGGGAAAAAGCTAGGCCGTCCCACAACATGGCTCGAGCCTGAATAATGATGCAGGTGTTTGCTACTGGAGAGTTCAGTTTTGTTCAAATGATTCCTCTAATCTTTAAGGGGGTAAAATACAAACAAGATTGGTACTTCTGTGGATGGAATTACATTTCAGAAGGGAGTCCCATTGCTGTCTCAACCACACACTATGAACAAAATCTGTTTCCTTCTACAATGAGCCCCCACCTTATCCTAAAATTTTGTCCAAAAAACTACAAAATATATTTAACCACTAGACTGAAAGTGATACATATTAGAGAAGAATAATGGCGTGTTATTAATGGCAGATAAAATATATACCAGATTAGGGGGAATTGTGCTAAAAGAGAGAAGGACCCAAAAGGGCACGGCAGTTATTTAGTACTTGATGATCAAATAATCGAGTGAGTAGCGGAAAAAAGAATTCGAACAGTTGACTCCAAATTTGTTGTTTTGATAGCATGACTTTGGTAACGAACTTTTAAGAATAAGAGGCATGGTGGATCTTGATCAGGAGCAGTTTGCAACTGATACAAATATGGCTACAAAGAAAAAGGAGCTTATGAAGAGGACTAATGAATGGTTTGCTCTCTCTCTCTCTTATCTATTTATTATTTTCTCTTTTATTCTGAATGAACTTTTTCGGGTTTCGATACTTTTGGTTGATTCTTTTTTCAGTCAAGAGATACAAAGGTTTAGGAAGAAATTGAGATTTTACTTCCATTATTTAACAGGATATTTTCCCAGGAAATCCCAAGTGATTTAACCGTTAATGCTGGAGGAACTTCCTTTTCTTTGCACAAGGTAGTATATACTTCTGGCTGTGATAGCATAAATTGAATGATTTTGAAATAATGTATTTCTGTTAAAATACTTCCATTGTTTCATTCCTATCCGATAACCAACAGAATTCCGGTAAGCAGCCTCATCCAAAAGAGGGGTGCCGAATAAAAATTAATTCTTTGTATTTATTTCAATTCCCATACAGTTCCCTTTGACATCAAAATGTGGCTACATAAGGAAGTTAGTGTCCAAATCTGCTGATTCTGATCTCTCTGTAATCGAAATCCCTGATATTCCGGGAGGAGCAGAGGCTTTTGAGCTTGCAGCAAAATTTTGCTATGGAATAAACTTTGAAATTAGTATAGACAACGCTGCCATGGTAAGATGCGTAGCTGAATATCTTGAGATGACAGAGGATTATGCGATTGGAAATTTAGTAAGCAGAACCGAGGCTTATGTGGATGAAGTCACATTAAATAGCCTTTTAGGGGCAGTATCCATTTTGCATTCTTGTGAAAACCTTCTTCCTATGGCTGAACAAGTGAAACTGGTAAGCCGGTCCATAGACACAATAGTTTACGTTGCCTGTAAGGATCGCGAATTTTGTACCCCAAATGATTCGATCCCATCAACTGCTCCAAATGTAAAACCTCTTGCTGATTGGTGGGCTGAAGATCTGACAGTCCTTAGAATTGATTTCTTCCAAAGAGTTCTCATTGCAATGACAGCAAGAGGATTCAATCAATATGCTCTTGGACCGTTATTAATGCTCTATGCGCAGAAATCTCTTCGAGGATTGGTAAGGTCTTAGCCCATAAACTTTGGATTACAATGTATATGATGATGCTCATTATGAGTAACTGTTGTTTTCTTTCTGTTTCAGGAAATATTCGGAAATGGTAGGAAAAAAATCGAGCCAAGACAAGAACACGAGAAGAGGGTTGTATTAGAAACAATAGTTAGTCTTCTTCCACGAGAGAGGAACGCAATGTCAGTTAGCTTTCTCTCCATGCT
>CAVNYN010269215.1:0-27813 GCA_963692815.1 Nyctanthes arbor-tristis
CCCAAATTCAGTCTGATCGATCATCTCCCTTCCCAAAGCATCGGTGACCATCTTTGCATCCATTTCAAAAATGATATTGGAATACCTTTCTTCAGTCATCCATTTCAAAGCTTCTCTAAGCCCATATACCTCTGCTTCTTTCGGCTACATATGAGCTTGAAGAGTTTGCATGCGGGAGCAAATAAACTGGCTAGTTCCATCTCTAATCACCAAGCCAAATCAACCCCTTCTCCACCTCCATAAATTGCGGCGTCAAGGTTACATTTTAGGAACCCATGTTGTGGTTTTACCCAATGCGTGTCAACTCTCGGCTGCATCATACTGGCATCCACTCTCTTAGCGTCTTGCCATTCAAGGAGAACTTGCATACCGTTGCTAATAGTCTGGGATGGGTGTTCCTGCTGACTTCTCTAGAGTTTAAGGTTTCTTTGTTTCCATAATGCCCAAACTATGGCACTCACTTTCTCCACCTATTTATAATACATTTTATGTCTGTATTGACGATTCCTTTTAATAAATTATAAATTATATTAGCCTGCTTTTAAATAATTAAAGAAACAATTTGTCATATTTGTCTTTTAGTTATTTTTTTCTCTTTTTTTCTTATATAAAATATGGCAAGAAATTAAATTTTTTACATTGTCTTAACATATATTTTTTTTAAAGAAAATTGTTTTTAAAGATATAAAATTTGCTTACTGGTTAAAGCACCAAAGCCTTTCAGTGCAACTGGTGTCTTTAGCGAAAGTTGCATTGCTAATATAACCACCTTTATTTTAAGTGGGTTAGAATTTACTTTTTGAAGCTAGCTTTATCATAATTATAAATGCAGATGGCATGTGATATAATATATTCTTAAAATTAGCTTCTTCCTTTTTTAAAAAAATATATAATACAAGGGGTATGAGGGAGGGGAGAGAAATTAAGGACGAGTAGGTGTGCTTCGAACCGGAGAACTCTCTCTTGAAGCGTGAGTATATGACAATTGCGATACAATTGGCACCACTAAAATTGGCCTAATGGTATATATGAACAATATTTACAATTGGTTTAACACAATATTTTCGATATATAATATCTTTGTTGATGATTTTGTGAAGAACCTAGTAAGCATTAACTTTAGCATATCCCTTTCGCATCACATCAACTTAAATGCCAAAAATAATTGAAGATCATTTCTAGAGCCTTAATTTTGTTAAATCATGCATTTTGTTAAATTTCTGATATATATATATATATATATATATATATATGAGTATATATATGTATATATATATAGACATTATGCATGAAACCTCCTCTCGCGATATATCGCTTTGCAGTAGTGTCGGGTTAATGTGAAATTAGTGAATATAAAATTGTTAAGAAATATATACTAATATTACTCACTCACTCTTTTTCTCATTTTTATATCTCCAATTAAATGCATATTGAAGACATATAAAAAAACAAGTTGATATGTTATCTTATTAACTTGTTACATGGACTAGTTAAAAATAACCACATTCTCTTTTATTGCCATTTGTCCTTTCCCATTTCTAGACCTCAGTCAGTTAATACAATAAGATGTAACCAATTGGTAAAAGGGTAAGACCGCAATAATGTGTTAGAGATAATATTGTAACTTGACATTGATTAGAATTGTTGCTTACATGATTGCATATATGTTGCTGGAGATTAGTGTTAATATTCTTTATGTTGAGAAGGAAAAAAAAAATTGGTCTAAGAACATTCTATCTATATATCTTTTATGTTAATGCTTTATATACTAACCATCTATTTTAATATATATCATAGACTCGGATATAACTTTATACATTAAACAATTATCATTTCATTTCAATTTGTGACACCTCTGAACTTGTGTGTGATTTTTGGTAGTGATGTTTTGTAGACTAATGTTAACAATAATAATTTTTTTGAAAAAGAATAAATGTTGAAAATGACAAAAATGTCACAGCAATATGGTAACTTGAAAAGTCTAGATTAACAAGTAAATTAACACAATTATATAAGATTTAGTGAATCTTGACGTACGCAATTGAAAAGACTTGGGAAGGAAACTTATCTATTTTATGATTGAAAGGTTCCTAACTATAGTGTAAAAATTTACACGAAACATTTGTCAAAATTAATGATCGCAAAGTAATTAGTTCTTTTCTGAAAATAGCTTGTAGTCTTAAAATTCAAAACAACACTCATTTTGAGTGACCGAACAAAATATACTCTAACTTAGCTTTGTTTGACTTTTCTCCTACAGTCTCCTGATTTTCGAATCATTAATTTTTATGTCTCAAATTAATCTTGTACCGGAACGACGATTAATTATTCCATGTAGTAACCATTCATTTCTATAATACTCCTTCCATCTGTATCCCAGTTATATACACTTGTTTTCCTTTTTTAGTCTAGTTCCAATATATAGGTGTCTTTCTAATTTGAGAAGTTACCATTTGTCTTTTTTTACAAAAAAGAGGGGGAAAAAACTCTTATATGTGCTTAGTAATAGGCTAGTTATCACTATATACCCCTAACATTTGAGTTTTCAGTGCTTTTCAGCTATATCGTTTCAAACCTAGTAATTCCACTATCAATTTCAACATTTCTTGCGCCAACAACCCTTTCCATTAGGGATGACAGAATAGACCCAAAAACCCGAATCCGGCGAGGAGCCGCCCCCAAGGGGGCGGGGATGGAGCACGAGGTTGTGCGCCGAATCGTCAACGGGACAGGAATGGTTTTTCTTTACCCCGCCCGAAACCCGATTTATTAAAATAATAATATTAGTATTATTTAATTAAAAAATTTAGCATATAACATTCTGAGGATTCAAACCTTCAACCTCTACCAACCCAACTCAAGCCTTAACTACTTGTACCAAATTTTTTATAGGCACTTGTTTACTTGTTTAAAAAAGAAAAAAGAAAAAAAAACTCAAAATGGGGCGGGGAACGAGGATTTTTCCAACCCGACCAGACCAGCCCCGAACCCGACCCGCCCCGATTCAAATGGGGATCAGGCTGGAGACGGGGCCGGCCAGACCCGACCTACCCCACCTCGTTGACATCCCTACTTTCCATCAATTGATGTTAGCTTGACCGTTAAATGGTCAAGTTTTTAATGAAAAGACCAAGACACCCTCAAAATATTAAAACCTGAATTTTGTCTAGTTAGCACTATCTACCCCCAATTTTAGATTTTTTGTGTTTTTCGTCCCTATCGTCCACTTTCATTAAAATCTTTCAATATATCACCATTAGATTATCTATTTTTTTCCTAAAAGACCAAGATACCCGTAAAATCTTGAGAGAATTGGAAATTTAAGAATTAGAACAAAAAGTTATTCTTCTCAAGTCCCTCTTTTGTGCCACATTGATGAGTGTGTTTTTACATACTATTTTGGCCCCTCTTACTTGAGAAATATTTACAAAGTGTTTGACAAAGAGTTGAATTATAATCTGAATTATAATCTGTGGCGTGACATCATTTTATTCGTTGTTTTTTAGAAAATAAACAATTGCGATTTGACTTTACTTTTTAATTTTTTGAAAAAAGTGAAACCAATGAAATAATATCGTGTGGCGGATTATAATCTAGATTATAATCTACCTCAGTTGCTAAACACTCTCTTAGTATATGACCTGATCTCTACCTAACTTTCTGTAAATATGTTTATTGTAGGAAAAATGTGAATGAGATGTCATTGGAGGTAGTGCTCAAGAGTTTTGGGGTTGAAACGACAAAAATTGAAGAGTTTAAGTCTAACTAGTGCCTTTCAGAACAAAAGGAAGCCTTATTCAAGTGTTGGAAAAGTATGAGGACCAATTTTAGCCATGTCGAGTAGTTTTGGACCGCCATGAAAGGGTTGAAATCATCAAGGACCAAATTTAGAAGAAATAGAAGTGTTGGATCAAGAAAGCAAAGTTTATATCTAAAGGTTGTGATTGGGTTTTAAAATGCTTGATGCAACCTGCATACAAGAGATGAATTGCTGTAACTTGTAATCAATGATACATTTTACAACATCCGCACTGTCTATCTAGGAATGGACTTGATTTCTATATTTTAGGCCCCGTTTTTAAACTAAAGAGATTTGAGGTGTGTGGATTAAAATGGGGACAAAAAACAACACTTGGGAAGCGAATGGGCTTGAAGATTGAAGCTAGAGCTCTTGAGAAAAATTGAAGAAAGGAGTTCTTGTTTAGTGCAAACGCGTTCTTCTATAGTTCTTCATATTTTTTCTTTTAAGAATCCGGTCATGTATTCGTACCCTATGAATTGTAGTACTATGACTTCTTTAATTATGATTAACTAAATTTTCTTGTTGTGACAATTGATGAAGCAATAGGCATGTTTTGATTGTATTTATTTCATTTATTACTCTAATTATTGTCGCATACTTATTTTCAATTGTGATCTTTATTTGCCCTTTTATGAGCTTGATCAACTTATAATTGAGTTTGTGATTCATGAGGAAACCGAAAGGTAAATCACAAATTTAGCACTTCAATAGGAGACATGAATTATATAAAAAGAAAGAGATATACTTTTATGATTTATACAATCATAAAATAGTTTATTGTTCATTAATGTACTCGATTATGCTGTAATTCGCATAGAAATATAACAGGTTTACTTAATTGCGTAGATTTGATTTTACTTGAGAGAGACTATTAATTAAATTTGTAAAACTGATTGTAAGTACGTGATGATAAATTGTCATGAGTGGAATTGTATAATTGAAACGTCCGTCTATTATAGATTCGTGAGTCTCAACACCTTCATTTATATATTTTATAGTCTCTTAACTTGAATGGCATCTTATTAAGTAGAAAAAGATTTGCAATTTAATTTTTAGTATAAGGCCCTTTATTCTTTTAAAAACTCTTTAATTTCTTCATTCAATTAGTTCGAAATTATTTTAAATGAATTAGGTGACAACTTTCTTTTTGAGATCAACATTCGAGATTCTTCTAATCATATATTACTTAAACAGTATCGTACGCTTGCGTTATGCCTATCATACTTTAAAATTAGTACTAACCAAAAAATTCACGTCAAATTAAAAGTTCAAAGTGGAAGACTAAAAAATAACCTAAAAAAGCAAATAAAAAAATTGAATAATTTTTAATTCATTTAAGTTGGAAATTAATTGGGATCTTTGCTAATTATAATATAATATTAAAAAGAAGATTTGAAAATCCAAAAGACTCAAATGTAATTTAATATTTTGAGGATATTTTGGTCTTTTATTAAAAAATTTTGATCATTTAACAGTTAAACTAACATCAATTGATGAAAATAGTAGATGACGCAAGAAAGATTGAAGTTGAGGGTGTAATTATTATATTTGAAGCAATAAAGATGAAAAGCGTATGAAAACTCAAACGTTATGAGGTAGATAGTACTAATTAGCCCTTAGCAATAACAATTATTTTCATCAAACAAAGGGATATTGGAAAAATCATTTGACAAATTATTTTTCAATAACTTTTCTTAATTTAAGTGAAAAAGTAAACAATCCATATGATGCGACACCAAATGGGTTGCACCGCTGAAGGCTCAATGTGAAAGAGAAAACCAAAGATTCAAGAAAATCAGTCTAGAGCACTGAAGTTTTAAGTATGTGTATAATATAGCAGGAGACTATTTTTGCGTTGTTGTAATACTCCCAATTCTTTCATTGAGAGTTAAGTGCAAAGTTCAAAAACTTTAGGACTAAATTGGAACTGTTTCAATTTCTAAAGGACCAGGGGTGAATTTACAAAAGTCACATGTTGATATAAGATGCGATGAACCAGGGACCGAGCTAATTCAGGACCTGAATTTTTGGAAGAAAAATTTTAGGCTTTCGAAAAACCAAGAGTGAAATTTGCAGCCACCATGAGTTTACCGGAGAACACAGATCGGTGAAGGGACGTGGGGTTTGGGAAACAAGAAATAGAGTCAAATTACGTATATACCCCTAAGAATGATGAGCTTTATGGGCTGTGAAATAAGGTTTTGGGCTTTTAGATGTTGCGCCCAACATTTGTATTATTATTATTATTATTATTATTATTATTATTATTATTATGAAATGAAACAAAACAATTAACAATACATTATCATCAAAGTTTGCCTAGTCATTTTTCTTACTCTCTCTTTTTTCCTTTTCTTCTTATATATTCTTGAACGAGACACATTACTACCTATTCTTTTGCTTGGTATAAACGTTTACGCTTTATGGAAAATTGATAAAAGAAGTAATTACTTAACCTTTATAATTTTTACTTAGGAAAAAACTATTAATTATTTTTTATATGTGTTAATTCACTAAATTTAATTGCATATAGTTTTTTTTTTTTTAATTTTAAGTTGATATTTGCTGTTTTTCTATGTGCAAATCAAGCTCTCTTTAGCCATCATAATATGGTGCCTCGAGGTGAAAATATCGCCGACAAAATAGAACATTAAAATGGCAACCGCACTTAGACAAAAAGCTAGCTCGGTCCCTAAGATAAACCTCAACTCGGCTGAGGTAGCTGGGAATGAGTGCTAGTGGAAAGATGATTTTAGGGAAACGTATCATTATTAGACTTGAAATGAAAAGGGGGCTCGGCAAGTAATTATGTGAGCTTCTGAAGCAAATTTTTAACTTGAAGGCTAAGTGCATATTAGCAAATTATTTCTTTTTAAAAATAGAATCTAATTAAATTAATCACATATTTACGTATTTGATAAGACCTACACGTATTTGATAAACCTCGACCGCTCATCTTCAGAAAAATTCATTTCTATTTTTAAATAGAAAAATAGTACACAATGAGCACATAGTGTCCCCACACCAGCCCAACTCAACCCAACCCAACCCAACTCAACTCCACTCAATTGCCAATTGAGTTGAAAGGCCAAAAATTTATAATTTCCGCTCCAATTCTCCCCTTGTCCCACAAAATTTTCACTAACTAATTAAATCCCGCCACATATTCATATAAAAACCTATACACTTCCCAACCCCCTCTAATCAATTTCCCTTTACATATTATTATTTGAAAATGTGTTTTTTCAATCCCTTGGTCTTTTCTCCTTATACTTGAATTGCTCTATCATATGCTAAAATGTAAAAGGCGAACTGCTTTCGGTAGGTAGCATCAGAATTATTATGATACTATTTTTGATGAAAATTAGATGGAAATCTCTTGGCATCGAACTTTTTTTTTTTTTTATTTGAATGTACAAAATACTCTAATATACTACAAAACGCAAGTTGGATAATAACCCTTTAGAAGTGGCTTTCGGTGGACCATGCAAGTAGAAATCCAACTACTTTTACTAAGGTACTGTTTAATTACAAGTATGAAAAATATATAGAAAGAAAATGAATTCTAGGCAATTGAATTCCCTAGAATTAATTTTCATAGGAAATGTCAATTACACATGCTTGATTAACTAAATTTTCCACATAGAAATAATAGTTATTTTCCATTTTTTGGTGTTTGATAGATATTATTTTACATAGAAACAATCTTTTTTTTCCAAATTTTGTTATTTTCTTTTTGAACAATTATTTGATAGTCATTATCCTTTTTCACATGAATTATCAAGTTTTCTATAGAAATTGTACCTTTTTTCGATGCCTTAGACTTAGGATGATTGATCTGCCTAGACTTGTCATTCCATCTTATTAGATTTCCTCTGAAGTGGTAATATATAATTAACTTTCTGAATGTACTAAAATTTGAGCTTTATTGATATTACGAGAGTTTTTCATTAGCTTGCATGGGATATTATTGGTGCACATGAAATAAAGAAGATAAAATAAAGTTATGGACTCAAATGACGATGTATAATTAGAAATTGTAAATGCTCATATTGTCTTATATTTGTTAACATTAGTAAGAAATGGTATGTAACATAAATCCAAATAATAATAATAGTAGAAATTCGAGAATACCATTGAAAAAATTTGCAACTTAATAGATAGCTAAAAGACTAGATGCAATCTACTAATTAAGTCAAATGGCAAAGGCATCCTAAACCCTTAGAGGTGGAGTGCGACCGAGCTACTCATATACTCCCTCCGTCCCATAAAAATAGGTCCGGTTGCTTCTTACGCGGGGATTAAGAAAAGTGATTTAATGTTGTTGAAAATACAAAATTCACACTAAATAGTCTAATATATCCCTATTAAAGATTAGTTATATTTAATGCATTAAATATTAACTAGTTATTTGACTAAGGGTATATTTGAAAGAGCAATTAATTGTTCAATCTCGTTTATGTAAATAGACTATAATATGGGACAAATAAAAATAGTAACTGGGCCTATTTTTATGGGACGGAGGGAGTACTACTCACGCATGAATTCTTCATCAGTCGAGCTCAAGAACACTTTAGTCAAACTTTCATCTGCTTGAAATATTTTCATGACTTCTAGGATGTCACTCTTTTCCATGTTCATAAGTTAAAGTTTTTCCATGTTCTAGAAAAACTCAAATTATAAAAAAAAATAAAATATCAATTGAATCTCATCATCAAGCAACAGTAATCATACGTATATTTAACTATAGTCCCTAGGATCACAACCATTATAAAAATCCCCCCCTAAAAAAAATACTGAACGATATAAATTCAATTTTGAAACTATTGTTTCAAAACAAGACTCAATAGAAGGATATGAATTCAATTTTGATACATTAATAAATAGAGGATAAAGTAGACAAACCTTAATCAAAGTTGAAGAATTGTCATTGAACTTGGGGAGAAGAATTCTTAAATGAAATTGATTGCAAATAGATGTAGGGCTTGGCGATGATGCGTCTTTTTTTTTTCTTTTTTTTTTTTCCTTTTGTAAACCAACGTTTTTTCTTTCTTTCTTTCTTTTTTCTATTTGTAATGCAATTTATTTATGTTTTTTAAATTAAAAAAGACAGATATTAGGAAATACATGGAATTTCAATTCTCTGAAAAACAAAAAACCTAGACCCCCAAGGAAATGTTTTCCTTATTTTCAAGGAAAATATGGTCACGTGACCAAAAGTGAGAAAACATTTTTCAGAGAAAAATCAATCTAACATTGCTAAAGTGAAAATTTAGGTGGAAAATTGACATTTTTTAGGGAAAATTTTTGCAATCAAACGCAGCCTAAGAGTTTTATACTCTTTAGAATTTATTAGTAATCACAAATGGTGGCTAGAAAGAATAACCACTCAAAGTTAATTAATATTTCAAACAATTTAAGTTTATATATACTGTCTTGGGATAAACAAGTTAGGTTGTGTTGGAATTAATGTACAAGGCCCAAATTAGTGGACCGAGTTTTTACAAAATGCATCGATTTAACTGATAAGATTGATTAGGTCGGACAGTGCACGGGCTCTAGAATCATAATCTGTTTAGGCCAGGTTGCGCTAGAGTTTTGTAAGAAATCTATAAATAGAGCGCCTTAAGATTTCAGGTTACTACGACATTTACACGCACATTCTGTATTAACTTGCTAACACAAGAAAATACAGAAACTCTTAATCCCCACTACGAAAAGTTCATGTTCTTAAATTATTCTTGTTGTGTTCATACGCATTCTTAATCAATCAACCCATTTAGTCGAGGTTATTCATACACACGTTCTTAGTTGAAGTAACCCACCTATTGTATTATGTTCTGGTATATTAAATAACAAATGAAAATTTTCAAGCAACTCTCATTTCATGTAGTTATATAGTTGACATCATGTGTCGTATATCCATATACCCATATAGGAGGGGAAGTGTCAAAACCAGATTGAAATAAAGAATTGTTAAATCAAATATTGAAACCATTATTAGTGCATGGTGCAAACCGCGATATAACTGCCTAGAAATTCCAGCGTTGGTAAGATATTTATTGTTTGCACGTAATCCCTGCGAAGTTAAAACGCGTATGTCAAGAATCAAACCCGCGTTTTAGATAATACCCGTTTTTAGTACTAACTTTTCTCTTTTTGCCACAATCCCACCTTTTCCAGTTGCAATCGCCCCATACCATGGGGAACAAACTTCCATTGTTTATAATTATGTCGTTTGTTAATTAATTAAAGTTTAATTAGTAGTAGTTAAAATGCAATGACAACGTGTTTAAGTATTGATTGGTGAGTTCGCTGTTATTACATTACATACATAAAAAAATATTGTTTGGTCAACTTATAATTTACACTTTAAACTATTCTGTATGTACTTTAATTAAATTTGATGTGTAAGTATAATGACGGTCAAAACCAAGGGATTTGTAAGGCATGTTTGGAAGGGGAAAAAAAAGAAATTTAGGAATAGCAAGTCCAAATAATATTGTAAAAACTGTATATCAAAGTGTATGTCACCGTTTATATAAGTTACAAATGTAGGAAAATATATACTTTTTAGCTTACTGTTGTCTAGGAATTTTATTTTGTCTATACACAGGAATTTTATATGAAATAAGAGAGAGAATAAGTGGCATTAAATAGTAGAAATTTGTGTAATACACGTCTATCCATTAGATATGTAGATATAATTCGTTTAATCAAATTTAATTTTTAAAAAAAAAAAAAGGGAGAGAGAAAGTAAGAAAATGAATGAGTATGTGAACTGGAACATACTAATGATATATATATTGAACAAATGAAAGCTAAAATTTTAAACAAATGCACTAATTTTTTTAATGTTCCTAACCGTCGCAACGCATATGATTTGCTATTTGATAAATTAAGTGCATGAATGAGGTCGATTTTTTTAGAGTTGATTTTGTGAAAAGTGATTTTTTACGAGAATATGTGGTTAAAAAACAGTACGGGGAATTGTGGAAAATACTTTTTTTTTTAAAGAATATATAGTTGATAATGAATTGACACAAAAGTTGAGAAGAATTGATTCTTAACAAATCTACTTCATTTGATTAAGAGACACTTATCTTTGTAGTCGAGACACCCTCATTTTTTACACATGAAAATGTGCTAAAAAAACCCACATGTGAGTACATATCATATGAACAAAACTAGCTGCAGAGGAGTTCCTAAGTAAGTCTGGCGTGTCCCAAATTAAAAATTCAAGTTAGAAACGCTAATGCAATTAGCATACCGTGAAAGAAAGTACAAGAAAGGGAATTTTTTTTTATATCTACTTAAAATTGCTACTCCCTCCGTCTCACAAAGATATTCCCCTTTGATTTTTCACACAAATTAAGAAAATATAATCAATGTCATTGGAAATATACAATTTAAAGATATATTTCCTACTACACCATTTAATTTATTTAATATTTCACTTTATTTTTTTTTATTGTTGATCTCCATGCACCATAAATAAGAGCATATTAGAAAACTAAAAATTTAATTAAGGAAATGAGAATATAATTTAGAACAGATATAAAAGGAAACAGAGAATATCTTTATAAGACAGAGGGAATATAATTTTAAGTGCATAATAAAAATCAAATATATATATACACACACTTTTTTTTTTTTTTTTTGAATGGAACACACACAATTAAAAAGTCATCACTTATATTAAAAAAAGGGTAACTTATTTAATTTTGGACTATGCCAAACACGCTGAATAAATAAAGGGTCTAAAGGTAGGATTGCGATAATTCTTCTGCGAATAAAGTATTGCTGAAATAATAATGGCGCATATGCTGTAACGAATATGAAATTAAGGTAACAGCTAGACACGGCACGTTCGTGTTGGCTCCTTAACTTTGCCAATATTCATTCTATTTTACATATAATCCATTTTGGTGAAGCCTTGAATTGAAGTGTTCAACTCGTTGATTGATCAGCTTCATCAACTTGATCCAAGTCTAATTTCCTAGTGCCTTCTTCTCTTTTGGACATTTCCTAGTCTTCTACAAGAAGAAATCAACTTTATCCATGACTGATTCTTCCCCAACATTCTATTAGAACCCGTTGAATTTCCTCCGTGTGGACAAGAAAGTTCTTTAGGATTTGATTATTTGATTCGTTTGCTTTGGAATTTCTGTTTTTATCTATCTGGGTTTTCGTTATTGGGTCCATTTGTGTAGTTTAAGCGTAGAAATTGAGTGATTGGAAGAGGGAAAAAATGGGGATTTGTGTAAGCAAAGAGAAGCCTGTCAAGTCAAAAGCCAATGGGCATGGAGCAGGAAACGGTGTGCATCATCACAATCATGCTCCAATTCAGTTCACAATGTCACCTGGCTATGCCGCCCAATTGCCTGTAATTCCACCAGCAAGCCCTAAACGAGTTGTTCAAAGGCAAACCAATACCATTCTGGGGAAGCCATTTGAAGATATCAAACCCCATTACAGCCTTGGAAAAGAACTGGGCAGGGGCCAATTTGGTGTTACCCATCTTTGTATTCATCTTGCGACTGGGCAACAGTATGCCTGCAAGTCAATTTCGAAAAAGAAGCTCGTTACAAAGAGTGATAAAGAAGATATGAGGAGAGAGATTCAGATTATGCAGCATTTGAGCGGGCAATCCAATATTGTTGAATTCAAGGGTGCTTATGAGGATAAACAGTCAGTGCATCTTGTGATGGAATTATGTGCTGGTGGAGAACTTTTTGATCGGATCATTGCTAAGGGACATTACAGTGAAAGAGCTGCTGCTTCAATATGTAGGTCTATTGTGAAAGTTGTGCAGGTTTGCCATTTCATGGGCGTTATGCACCGGGATCTTAAGCCAGAGAATTTCCTTTTGTCAGACAAGAGCGAAAAGGCTCTGCTGAAAGCAACAGATTTTGGACTCTCCGTTTTCATTGAAGAGGGTAATCTTTTTCATTTCATTTTTTATTTTGCCTCCCCGCATTCTGTTTGACAACCATATTAGCCTGAATGGTTTGATACGAAAAATTCCTTTAATAGAAATTTTCTTGAAACAAATTCTTGGAGTGTGATTGCTGGAATGCGTAGCATAGGATATCGTTTGACAGGATTGAAAAGGATGTTGTATTCTGCGTTGCTTAAACCAGTGGACTGAACATGTCCTTTCGTGGCCATTCTAATGTTGCTTCTTTTGCAATTATTCCATAGAAGCATATTCATATAGTGTATCTTATTGTAAGGTCACTAGATTTTCTGTTTGCTATCTCTTTGCTGCTTATCTGGTTGCCGGTTTTGGTTCCTTTTCACTAACACGAAGAAATTTCCAAAGTCCCACCTCAAAATTCAATACTCAACTTTTAGAGACCAGGGGTGGATTGATGAGAAACATGATATGATAATGCCTTCCCTGCCATTTAAATAGTCTAAAAGCTTCTCCTCTGTTGTATGTAAATCTTCCTGGAACTTTTGTTGCATGACTAGTTTCCAGCATGTATGGTTTCGGGTGAATTTTTATTTGTTGTAGTTTTCTTATAATGCTTACATCTGCAGGCAAGATGTATAAGGATTTAGTTGGGAGTGCTTACTATGTAGCTCCTGAAGTATTACGTCGCAGATATGGGAAGGAAATTGACATTTGGAGTGCCGGAGTTATGTTATACATATTACTCAGTGGTGTACCTCCGTTTTGGGCTGGTAAAGTCAATATATCAAGCTTCTCTCTGTTTAAAGAGATAATCAAATGGAAAAGATACCACTTTCTAATGGTCTAGTATTTAAATTTCTAGTGGCGAAAAGTAAAAATGAAAAATTTAAGATTTTTATAATATTCTGATTGCAGAAACTGAAAAGGGAATATTTGATGCCATAATGAGGGGAGAAATTGATTTTCAAAGCAAGCCCTGGCCGTCAATATCTAATAGTGCAAAGGACCTGGTCTGCAGGATGCTGACACAGGATCCTAAGGAACGCATTACTGCTGCTGAAGTTCTTGGTATGCCTCCTACTTTTAGCCATCAACTTACATTTATCTCTGAATGAACTTCTACCCTTTTTTTACCAATGATGGCTCTATTTCATGCATAAAACAAGAGCGTGTAATTATGTTTTTGGAAACTATAAGGAGGATTTGTTCCTTGGTCAGGCTTCTTTCAGTACATTGGGGTAATCTGAAAATAAAAAGTTCCGTAATAATTGCAAAATATGTAGAAGACATGCTGAAGACTGTTCTGAGATCAGTATTTCATAGCCCCAAGTCCTTTTTTATTGGAATTTGTTTTAAAGGAGCTATAATGTTTATTTTCTTGTCTATGCATGCTCTGTCCTCTTAATTTTATCAGACGAGCAACATTTTTAGTCTTTGTTTGCTATCTTCTGCACTCAGATTAAATGCAACCTTTGAGTAAATGATATTGTTTCGTGATTCACAGAAGTGGACAACACAAACTGAATATTCTCAGCATATAAGTATTTTGGCTTTAAGGAAACTTCTTAGAGATTATTACCCTAATTATACTCAAGAGCTAAATAGGATATATGTTACTGATGGTTGAATTTGCCTGTTTCTTTTTCTTTTCCTTTTTTTGGGTTAATAAATGTGTACGGCTTTTTTCTTTTGCACTCACTGTTCTGGAATCAAAATTTCTGCAGTGAAGCCTATTTTCCTGATGATTTTTTTTTTTTTTTTTTTGGTGTGTCTCTACTACAGAACATCCATGGATTAGAGAAGGTGGAGATGCATCAGATAAGCCGATAGACAGTGCGGTTCTCTCTAGGATGAAACAATTCAGAGCAATGAATAAACTAAAAAAACTCGCATTGAAGGTATCAATTGGCAGCTAGCTGTTCCATCTAGTTCAAATGATATTACAGAAACTATACTACCCTATACGATTTGGTAACCCTTCCTACAGTTATACAGATATTATGGGCTGTGTTGATTCTTTCTTCCTTTTTTTTTTGATTAATTAATGTTGTTATTTATTTATATTATGGGCTGAGTTGACTCTTTTTAACTTTTTTTTTTTGATTAATTAATGTTATTATTTATTTAAATCCCATCTTATGTTTTTTATTTTTTATCCAGGTTATTGCAGAGAATTTATCTGCAGAAGAAATTCAAGGGCTGAAAGCTATGTTTACAAATATGGACACTGACAACAGTGGAACAATCACTTATGAAGAACTTAAAACTGGATTGGCTCGTCTTGGTTCGAAGCTCACAGAGGCAGAAGTGAAGCAGCTTATGGAAGCTGTAAGATAACACTCATTGATTTAAAGATAATTTACATATAATTATTCTGTTCTCTTAGTTCATAATGGGTTGGCACAAACTTATTGACCGTGCTTTAACAGGCTGACGTGGATGGAAATGGGACAATTGACTACATTGAGTTCATTACTGCTACAATGCACAGACACAAATTAGAAAGAGAGGAAAACCTTTACAAAGCATTTCAGTACTTTGACAAAGACAACAGTGGGTGAGTGCTGCTTAAAGCAAGCTTTTAAACCTTATAAACCTTTAGATGTTTTCGATTTCAATATATTCTTTTTGCATTGCTATAGGTTTATAACAAGAGACGAACTAGAAACGGCCATGAAAGAGTACGGAATGGGCGACCCAGCCACCATAAAGGAAATAATATCTGAAGTGGACTCAGATAATGTGAGTTTGTTAGATTTAAAACATCAAGGTTTCCTTTAGAATATGATTCTGATGTTGGTTTTGCAAAATTCCCAGGATGGAAGGATCAATTATGAAGAATTTTGCACCATGATGAGAACTGGAACTCAACAGCCTGACAGACTCTTTTAACAATATTGAGAAACCGGCACGATTTTCAAGACTTTCACAAGATTTCTTCACTAACTAGAGATCATCAACAGAAACAACATATGATCTTCAGCGGGGCATGCTTTGAAGATACGACTTCTACGTACAGTGAATTAGTTGTTGTTTATACAGTTGAGTTGCTTCCTTTCTCCACATATGGGAGTTTTTTACACACATCTTTTTTTATATGGGTATTTAATATTTTACTTTCTGATTCTTTCAAGAAAGCTTCATGACTCGTTACATTATCTAACACCTACTTGGCTCAGGCAAAGGTGTAGTGAAAACAATAGCATTTTTTAAAAAGAACTTGTGCATGTTCATTGCATGATCTCCCTCCAACTGAACCACCTCGCCGTAGGTTGTCTTATACCACCTGAGCATTACATTTGAATTATTTTGCAAAATTGTTGACTATGAGCTTAGAGACATACACTCTCTTCCATGGATCTGAGACTATTGTCGAGCATCCCTTACTTTTCACTTCCTGGTTTTCTACACGCACATACCTCTCAGGCACTGTCGGTTCATTGAGCAAATCAACGATAACCATGTTAGTTTTTGCTGTTTAGAACTGTGCAAGAGCTGCATATAATGCAAGATCACATATTAGTTGGATATGGTAAATTCAAATACTATAAAAATCTTGTTTCTTGAACGACTTCCTTAGACAATGAATGATAAAAACCCAACCTTAGAAGAGCCGACAGAAGTGTTTTAAGAATGAATTTTGACGCTGGGGTATTTATATTGAGGTTAAAGTTTATTCTTGTCACAGTTAGAAATTTTTTTTTTTTTTTTTAGCATAATTCTTGTCACAGTTGAAAGCTGGTTAGTCCAAATTAAGTGGCTGAAGTTTTTCCTTGTCAAATCAAAAGGTGTTGTCCCCGTCAAAATGCAGTTTGGGTTACAAGGAGTTAATGTTATGTTGGGAATAACAATTTTTTGTCCCACAGTGATAATTCATGCGAAAATTTTTACTCTTAAGATATTTTTCAAGTTATACTTACTTCAAATAAAAGGTAACTAGCATAGCACACCTGCACGTGAGATATAATTCAAAATTTATTAAATAAGAAATCTCACAAAATTTACTTATTAAATAAGAAATTTTAAAATTTGATGTTTGTACATAAATAAGACAACTAAAAATAATAATAAAAATATTGATATAACTACAGAAAGATGTTAACAAAATTATATAAACTAATGTAATAATTTTTTTAAATGGCTCATTTGAGTTTGAACTAAATATGCACAGTCAATTATTTATCTAATATTTGTTGTATAATAACTTTATGATAAATTGCAACGTAAGCCTACAATCTTTGCATTCATTTGTAATTTCCTTCCTAAACTTTAAATTTAGACCAACAGGCCTCTCACTTTAGATTAGTAAGTATAACTCGAACCCAACTTAACTCAATTAAAAAAAATTTATTATAAAACCCAACCCAGTACAATAGAAAATTAACGCAAGGATTAGGTTGGGTTAGGCAGGTTTTGCGTGAATCTATATCATATTTAATGTTAAATTAAAGAAAGAAGTTACTTTATCCAATCAAAGAATAAGCCAATATTAAGAACACACACACACACACACACACACATATATATATATATATATCTTACATATTTAACTGTTTTGCTACAAATCCTACAGTATATAAACTGATATAATAAATTTTTTTTAATGGCTCATTTGGAATTGCAACTAAACATGTTCAATCAACTATTTACCTAATATTTTTTGTATAATAACTTTATGATAAATTACAACATAGGCCCCCAACCTTTACATCTATTTGTAATTTCCTCCCTAAGTTTTAAATTTAGACCAACATGCCTCCAACTCTAGATTGGTAAGTACAAACCGAAATGAACTCAACTCGATTAAAAAACTTTATTATAAAACCTAACCCAATCCAATGCAATAGAAAATCAACGCAAGGATTATGTTAGGTTAGACAGGTTTTGTGTCACACCATATCATATTCAAAGTTAAATTAAAGAAAAATGTTACTTTACTCAATAAAAGAATAAGCTAATATTAAGAGAGAGGGGGGGAGAGAGAGAGAGAGAGTGTGTGTGTGTGTGTATAAATAGATTTCACCCTTTCAGTGCAACATCTTTGACTAAAATAGTGCAAATCATAGACGATAGCCACTTATCTCCAACCCGTTACATCAAATAAAAAATGTCATCAAAATAAATTTGATTATCTAAGGGAACTCTATAGAAAGCGGGAAACGAAATCTAATTATTATGTATTTACTTGAAATATACAATTTTGTTTCAAGAAAATTAAATAAGAGATTAACATATTTTTTATGATAACGATCTAGATATTTCAATTGTTTATGTTTGAACATTGACTTTTCAGAAAAAAAGAACTATTGTGGGAGGGATTAATTTTCATGTTTGCACCATTAAATATCGGCGAACTTAAGGAATGCATAGTATAATAGTATTTTATTGTGAAGATCATAAAAAAATAAAAATATAAATTTTATGAAGATAATATAAATTTTGAAAAAGGTCTTTAAATACAACATTTGTTGTTGAATTGGTTGGTTTGATTTTATTAAATGCAATGAATATTTCTTTAGTTTGGGACCGTTGATCTTTTTTATAATTTTTTTTTGGGTGCTTTACATGCCAAACAACGAACTTACTTCAAGGTATTTTTGGATATGAAAACATTATTTTCATGCTTGTATATCGAATAACTCATCACGTGATTAAAGAACTTAATCTAAGCATCATAATGTTACAGGAAATGTTAGGCGTACATATATAGATAACCTATTAAAATTTAGAATTTACACTTATTAGTAGGTTTGGCTTTCAATGTTTCTTATAACCAAAAAATATATTAAGTTAGGCTAAAATTAGAATACCAATTAGAAAAAATTACTAGTGTCGTAAAACCCATTTATAGAACATTAATTATTTTATTCCTTTTACATTTAGGCAAACGGTGTTGCTCAATATTTTTAGTATCTGATCAATGTGTTGATTAATTATGTGATAAATTGGTTAATTAATAAATTGATGAATCTTATGTCACCATATTGAACCCCTAGTTTATTTATTAGAGTGAACTCTCTAAATGTATTTTTTAGTACATTTTGCCAGTCATTTCGGAATCTTCATATGGGTTGATTGTGAAAATTGCATAATAATCTAATGAATAAAAATGATTATGTGCTCTTGATTTAGGGTTAGAAATTGAAACTCTATAGCTAGAAATATTAAATCAAAATGCAAGGAAAAAAAAAGCGAATTTAGGAAGGATTGAAGAAGATTGGAACAAAAAGGAGAGTTGAAGCAATTTATATGTGTGGGAGAACAAAAGGATATTTAATTTAAAAAGATAATAATAAGATGAATGCAGTAAAATAGGAAGGTTACCGCAATATAATTGTACACATAGATACCGCGTAAAAAAGACGGGAAAATTGTGGTGCCTATAGGCACAACTACCCTTAATTTAAGAATATACATATATATATATATATATATATAGGTTTTTGGGTAAATTGTAAAAAATAACAATTTCACCCCTAATTTTTTTCAAGCATGTAAGTTCACAACCTTTCAAAAATATACATTAAAGGTCCCTACATATTATTTTGTCAATTTTCGTTATTCACTTTTTCTATAAAGACAATTTTATCCTTTATTTAAATTTAAAAAATAAGAATAGACAAATTTTAAAAATTTATTTGGATCTCTCTACTGCTTTCTCTTTCACACTTTTATATAGTCATCTGTATATCGTTTTCCCGTTCACCACTTAACACCCTGTACATACACATTGATCAATATATTATCTTCTTCATACACTTACCTAACACCACTACCAGTAATGTCATAGTTACTTTAGGTAATGAACCTCTAAAATTTAAACCTAAATAAGCAATGATCATTGAGATGTGATTGATGTTTATGTCATAGAAATTGGAACGATTAAAAATATAAAAATTTTTGAGTGATATTGTATATGTGGCACATTTGTATTGAATGATGAAAAATTAGCCACGTGATCATCACCCGAAGAATTTGTGTCTTGTGACAATATCATTTATTAATTTTACTTTTTATATCTCTGTAGAATTGCAACCCAAATTGAAAATATGAAAAAAATGATTTTTTAAATAATAATGAGTGGTTAAAAATGAATTTAGATAACAATTGTTTATATGTTTCAAATTGTGCTCCAATTATTAGGATGCTTGCTTTACGGGTTAGAGATCACAAGTTCAAATTATACATGCACCTCCCCAAATTTCTCTCCTCTAAAGGAAAAAAGGAGAAGAATTGATCTTTTTTCTTTTTTAAAGAAAAAAAAATTCAATTCTCATTAGCAATCAAAGGGAAGATACATCTTTGATAAAGGCACTACCTGTCAAGCTGGTGCAAACTTCACTACGAATTGGCTCTCTCCTTGCAAGAGGGATTTACAATCTTTGATAATCATCCTGAACTCCGAACAGTCATCCTCATAGCCATTGAAGGAATCCACGACATCTTTGGCATCTAATTCACCGATCACCCATGCAATTCCCGTATCTCTTAGCCACTTAATCGCATTCCGAAGTCCCATAGTCTCAGCTTCCTTTGAAGGGAAAACTCCATCCATCGTTTCCATACAGCAGATAAGAAACTCCCCCTTATTATTTCCATTGTATGTCACTCTATGATCCAATGTTTAAGCTTAAATCTTCAAACAGGATTTTGATACTGTCTAACTAAGACCAAAAATTTATAAATGAGCTTAGAAAGTGAAGCTGTGTCCCATGATTACTCGGGTTCATATCCCATCTACCTCTCACCTCTACTCCCCTTGTAATTTAAAAAAATAAAATAAAAAAGTGAAGCATACTTGCTTCTGAAAAAAAAAAAAAGCGAGCCGGGGAAAATACAAGCTTTTGCTAGAATTCGTGGAGGGAAATTTACAAAATACACCTTGTATTTATGGTATATTTATAATTTGCATACTATATTTTCAAAAATTACAATTTACATCATAAATTTTATTTAGTATTAACAAAACGCACTTTTATTGAAGAAAATTTGAAAAAAATTAAAAAATTACTTATTTAGATGAAATTACCTTTATTTATGACAAAAAACACCTTATACATTATATTATGTAATAATTTACATGCCATTTAGAAAATACAGATAATTTTTTTTTCAATTTCGGTTTTATAAAGTGGATGGGGTAGAATATGAATCTGTCCTTAACCTTAGATAAATAAGTTGTATTCAATACGAACTTTAAGTCAAATGATATGCAATATATGGTCTTGTTTTGCAACTTAGTTTTTGCTCCCTTTTTTGTTCATGGCATGTCTTTTTTATCTTTAATCATATTTATTTTTAAACAAGAAAACTAAGAAAATCAAAAAACGTAAAATTATTTGTCATAAAAATGTAATTATTTGTAGTAGTGGTGATTATGACGATGACTCCTTATTTTCAATTTATACTCATAATATTTAAATTATGATATATATATAGTTATTTTTTTTAAAAAATATTGCAGAATAAAAGTGAGAAAAAAATAATAAAAGAATTATTAATTTAATATTTTCAAGAATAATGAAACGGTTTGTAAAGTGTTATATAACGTAATATATGATATGCGATTTGTTACTCACAAAAAAGGTATTTTGTCTAAATTATTTTTTTAACAAGAGCTGTTTTTTGATAATAATATTAAATGAAATGCAAAGTGGAAATCATAATTTGTTAAACTACAGTATGCAAATCGTAAATATACTATAAACACAAGATGTATTTGATACATTTCTCGTTTACACAATGTCATGTGTGTCTCACAAGTCTATTGCAAGTTGGAAATATTAAAACTGGTTATACAGACTAATTGCGCAAAGTCCATGCTTGTTTCAATCATTTCAATGGAAATATTGGTCACTTGAAGCAACAGGAGGTTTTGGCAACTTCAAGTTTGTCCATAATCCTTCTATGAAATCCATTAGACACTATTTTATGGTGTCTGATGGATTATATTGTAGGCTCTCATTAGACCCATTAGGTGACTCATCCCATAATGTGTCAAATGAGAGCTTGTCATATAATTTATTGGACATCATATAATAAGTAATCTATATAGTGTCCAATAAACTCCATAGAATATGTAAGTTTGTCCACCACATATCTAGCCCATTAATAAAAGTTATGTTTGTACAAAGGGTAAAACACATAAGAAATTAATTAGTGCGGCAATTTTCTATTAAGCCACCTCAGAGAAAAATCAAAAGAATTTACCAAAATGGTGTGTAATTATATGAAATAGACAATACTCAGCTCACTAGTGAAATTGTCGGGCCATATCCCGTGAATTGTGAAATTACACGAACATCTCGTACATTTAGATCCATTAACGTTGCAATAAGATTTTGGCGATTCTTGGACAAGTTGACTGATCTATATATATATATATATATAGAGAGAGAGAGAGATTAAATGACAGTTTGTCAGGCACAGTTGAAATTTCTTTTTACGTAATTAGAAAATGTTTTATGCTTAAAGCTCTATCTGGTATAATGACTTATAATGTCATACCACACGGGAGGTCTCTTTTAATAAAAAACTTGTTACGAATGTAATAATAAAGGATTAAACTCGTGACCTACATATCAAGAATAACGTAACCATTATACCAACTCTTTTATTTGTTAACAATTTTCATTTATGTATTACTATTTTCACGTGTTTTCATTCAAAGAAAATATTATTATTAACCATATATATACTTAAAGGCTAATTATATTGATACTAATTTTTTATTAATCTCACCAGTTTTTCAAATATACTAAATTCCGATCTAATTAAAATGACACAAATAATCATCTAATTCATAACAATTATAAATGTTTCCCCTCCTATCTTCTTCCCCCTGCGTGCACTAGAAAAAACCTAATCAATCTATTTTAATTTTATAACAAAAAGCCACATGTACCGAAAAGAAAAATTTCTTTTACTTTGTACAATTAGTTTCCTCTGATATTGATTAGCTCAGTTGAGAAGAAAAATATAATTTTGTATTACTATCTTCAAGTTTATATTCTCAATACTCAAGAATTTCTACAAAAATTCACGCTTTGTTTTTTTGCTCATAGTTATATAAAATCTCTATCCCTACTATTATTATCTAATTAAAATCTTTTTAGCCGATTTGTCTTGCATTCTATTTAATACTTCCTTAACTAACATATCTCCCTCTCTTATTCCTTTTTATGGAAATCCTCAACTTCTTTTCGATTAGAACTATTCTACCTAAAATTCCTCACATTCTAAGATCCACAACACAATCTTATCGGATTCTTTTATAATACCTTTTGAATAATACCATAATCTTTGTTTACTTGAACAACAAAATATTACACACACACACACACACACACTAGTGGCACGTGGTCCTTTTCATTTTCGCTACAATATGCATGCAATAAAATAAAGTGGACTAAGAAACCAAAAAGTATACTAGATATGTTCCATGCGAAAATATAGCTGAGAAAGTGAACGTTAAAATTAATTGCGTAGTTTTCTTGTTATAATAATATATAAATCAAGTCAACCGCACTAAAATTCATCTGGCTGTGTGGTGAAAAAAAAAAAAAAATCATCTGGCGACCGCAAATAACATACATAGAAGGTAGCTTATTTGCTACAAAATCAAAGAAGAAGGGATGAAAAAAAGGAACTTGTATCACCCCATTCGAAATATGAGAGAAAGATGGGCTATTTAAAATTACTCTGAAATGTGCCCTAAAAATATTATAAGAGCATGTTGATATCTTTTTCTTTCACAAGAGAAGCAGCTTTTCACCAGTGTATCACACTTTATATTGCTGTGATTCCTGAAATGACAGCCAGTTAAATTCTAACACAATTTCACAAAGCTAACATTTGCAATAATACTATTTTTTTATGCTTGAAAAATCAAATTCCAATGGCATTTCATAGACCAACATAAGCTGTTTATCAAGCAAAACCAAAAATAACGGATCATAGTTCCATAAGAAAATCAAAGAAGGATAGGGCACCAACACCACCACAAATGTGAAACTCTTGCTGAACCAAAAGCATATTGGGTTGCTCTATAATACCTACCGGCTTGATAGGCCCATAAGCCTCTAACTCCCTTTTCATTCTGCTCTCTGTTGTCTCATAATTCTGCAAATAGACAAATATCAAAGTCAACCAATGGAAGTATATAACAGTAACTGAGATTCAGGTAACCAATGACGTATTACTCACAAGTCTAGCTACAAACAATGTTTTGTAAGGATCTCCAGAAATGGTAGGGTATTATTTGGATCATCTGTACAAAATAGGAACACATGACAAGAATGTTAAGTCAACGAAATTTCAGTTTCCTTCATCCTTTTTTTTTAAGGATAAATAAATAAATAAATCCCTCTCGTAATCTGTGCTAATGTAGAAGATAAAAAGCCTCAAATTATATTTCTCCAGCTCCTCAGTAGCCTTTTTTGCACCCTTCTCTAGCCGTATCTGGTGTATCCTATATCTTCTTTGAGCTGAGCATGGCATGATAATATATTTATGTACACATACAAATGTACGGCTATAACATAAACAACGAACAGCTATATGCGCAAATTCGATGTAAATACCACCGAACCTGCAAGGATTAAGGTTAAACTGGTATTTACCCGTACCAACTTACAGTAACACACAGCTTAGATGTGGATTAAATATTTTATATTATAGAGATTTCCAATGTAAAAAAAAAAAAAAAGAAAAAAAAATTCCCTTTCATTAAAATTATTATCTTATTTAACTGGACGTAAATTCCCTTTCATTAAAATTATTAACTTATTTGAGATTTAACTGGATGTAAATTGTCAAAGAATCAATGGAAAAGTATCTACCAATTGAACCATCAGATCACAGGAGGCCGATTAAATTATTTTCTTCTTGCTTATCCTTAGGTCCAAAAGTGTCGCTTCACTTTGCACCAACATGTATTGGAGAACGACAGAGAACAAATTTCCAGCATCGACACCAACAACTCGCTCTAGAGGAGTTTAGGTACTTTATAGATATAACTCCGAGTAAAAATAAGCTTCCAAAAGTTTTCAACAAATATAGCATCCATGCTGGTTGACAGGTTATCTATAGACCGTAAATTAATGAGCTCATGATGAAAGAGAAATAAAACCCAAACAACATAAGTAATATCGAATGCTGATGTTCTCTTCATTAATTAATAAACCAATAAATCGCCTTCCTAGAAGATAACTGCAGGTGACAACTAACATTCTTATTGGTGTAGAATAAGAAAACTCAAGTTATTTCTAAAAAAAAATAAAAATGGAAACAATATAGTATTATCCAACATGCGCTGGCAATTAAAATCTACTTATAGGCATTCGTTCTCTGAACATCATGACACCTAACATAGAAAAACTTCACCAAGGAAGCATATTTTAAAACCTTTATTCAAGAATTAGAGGTAATAAAAGGTCCATGACAGATAAATTAAATACTTATAGAAATCTTCATGTCATATACTCAGCAAGAATGCTTAAGCTTTCAATACAGAAGTTAAGTTGCGGTATTATGCAAATGTTGCATGCCTGCAGGGCTCCATGTTAGTAGCATGCAGAATAATTGTTCCCAATGCTGGAATGTTAGTTACCTATTTCCCATGGATAATTGGATGTGTTCTATTTTACTATCCTTCTTATTCCCATTGTAATTTCTGCAAACTTCAATTTTGTCTTTGGACTCTACATTTAGTTTGACAACTACTCAAACATATCATATATTTCAATGTCATGGACTCATGGGACTTAACAAAATCCCCCCCTCACTTTTAATAAAATCTCCCCCTCACTTTTAGTCTTTATATATAAATTCCATAAATTATATTGACAAATCAAACACCCCATAATTTAAAGGTTTCATAATTATTTCAGCATTCTAATTATGACAACCATTATATTCATAAAATGATCATCCAATTCTCTTTTGATAAAAAGAGATCTAATTTCTATATAATAATAGAATAGTGATAGTGCCATCAATCCGATCTCTTTTTATCAATCCTCCATCCATGAAGCACAAAAAAAGGCTAATAAATAAGTCTACATTAATGGAGATACAAACATCCATCCAAATATCCCCAAAAGAAACCTATGAGCTCATTATCCTCTGTTACACACCATAATGAAGAAACAGACTATTCCTTTCATGTAATTTTATTGAAAGATAACGTGGCTGTATATGTTATGATTCCACAATGCATTATTGGAAGCTAATGTATAAATTATGTCCAATTTTTCAACATACTAATTGGCAATTGCTATGCTGTTTCCCATTTGTCTAACTGAAAGAAAATAATACCTGCATAAATCAGCAACGTCCATAAGCTAACCGTAATTCCCAAATATAAAATAACAATTAATCCCACAACATATATCACGTTAATCAACACTACAATCAAGATCCAAAGCAGAAAGCAGAGAGATATCCATAGTAAAAGCACATAAAAATTAAAGCGTTATACAGATATGACACCTGTAATCCTCCGAGGACGATGAATAAGAAGAGCTACTATAGACGCAGAAATTTCGCCAACTACACAAATCCCAACCCACTGCACAAAAATCACAATCCTTTTCAAAAAATCCATCACCATATATATATATATATATATATATATATATATATATAAACCAAGCGAAACCCAATAAAACAAAAAACCTAAATCGAAGAATGCAAAACGACTCACCTGATGCTATTCTATAACTCAGGCACCAAACCTGTAGAATTATTACACAATATTATATATAGAAGATTATTACTGGTTGAAGAAGCAGATCGTTTGTGAGAGGGAAAAGAGAAGAAGACTCGGAAGCTTATCAGAATGGAAAGACCGAGGGAAAAAAAATGGGAACAGAAGGGATAAAATAGGAAATAGACTGAGAAAAAGTGAGGGTAAAATCGTAAATACACTGCTCTAAGGAACAGTAAAATGTGAGAGGAAGAACAGTAACCTTGGGAGAATCCGTTTCTATATAAGCTGGATATATATTCCTAATTTATGTTCCTAATTTATATATTTTTATATGTACAAATTTATATATTCTTATATGTACAATGCAATTTTTTATATGAATGATATCAAGCGGATACATGTATTATAGTAAAAATAATTATTCTGAAACTATACATCATTTTTAAGGGTTTTTTTCTTTATTTATCAGATGATATATAATAAAATGAGGTATTATATAGTTAAAAAGAGTATGTTGAGTTAATATAATCTTATGGGTATGAATTTTTTATCTAAATTGATATCAAGCGGGTATATAGTATATGGTACAAGTTTGATATGCACAGTGGCGAAGCCACCATAGGCCCAATGTTATTGACAGATCACACTTGAATTTAGAGTGGCCCAGTAAAGAATTGGGCTGGACTGCACTGAGAATTCAGGCCAAGGTCCAGCCCATATAAAAAAATAAAATAAAAAAATGAGACATTTAGATTTGGCACCCTTTTTTTCTAATAAATTTCAAATCTACATTTGTTTTGTTGTTTTGCATATTTACACATAATGGTTTGTAGATTTACACATAATGGTTTGCAGATTTACACATAACATTTGCATGGCTGCATGCATTTTTCAAAGGGAATTTTTTACTATTTTTATTTCTAATTGGGGGTTTCGAATTAGTTAATATATTAAAATCATTATCTAAACGTATTTCACTAAAAAAATATTATCTAAACATGATCTTAAGGTTCGTTTTTAAATTATCACGTAATATTTCAAAGATCACGTAGTTAATATCTGTTGGTATATTTTTGAATTTAAAATTTGAACATGTGATTTATCCTAACTTAATATCTTTTTTCTTTTCTTTAGGTTCATATTTTATTCAATTAATTGATAATTAATTACTAATTAAATAATTAGATTAAAAAATAGACTAGGGAGATTTTAGGTAATTGAACAAATAAGCAATTTGGATGACTTCTTTTCATGTGCCTGGGTGTTACGAGTGATCTGGAGGGATACAATATGAAGATGATACATTTACTTGAGGGGGGTAGTTGATACGTTCTACAAACATGTTAAATTCATGATTTCTACCACTAAACAACATATCCT
>CAVNYN010269216.1:0-101187 GCA_963692815.1 Nyctanthes arbor-tristis
TTTGTATAATGTACCTAACACATCTTTTACCTGCATGTTCAGGTTCTATCTGCAATACCCTTCTTTGAGTCTTATTTTTTAGGGATATCACTTGTTTTCATGCTCCTATATGTCTGGAGTAGAGAACACCCGAATGCCACTATCAACATATATGGCCTTGTGTCTCTTAAGGTATATCTTATTTCTGGACTTTTTGAATTAAGTACCAGTTAGTGGGATTCATGGTTTTTCAAGTGTTACTTTTTGTTTCTTACACGATCATTTGCAAGCAGGCATTTTATTTGCCATGGGCCATGCTCTGCTTGGATGTTATTTTTGGTTCTCCAATTGCACCTGATCTTTTGGGAATTATTGCCGGACATCTTTATTACTTCCTATCTGTGTTGCATCCGCTCGCTGGTGGCAAAAACATCCTGAAAACTCCAGTTTTGATGTATCCTTTTTATTTGGTTTACATTTCATGCTGACACATGCACAAACACACAAGCTTTTGCCTGCTTACATCCTCTTGCATGAAGGCAAGACTGCTTTTCTCTTCAACCTGAGAGATAATTATAGTGTGAAGCCATGGATACCTCATTTGATATCGGCAGCTGAGTTATAAGATGATAACAAACCTAGATTCTGAGGAAGAAAGCCCTCAAGAGGGGGTGTGAAGATATCACTTTTTAAAGGGGGGGAAGCTAAAATATAGAGCATAAGCAATAGCATGTTTGGCTGTGTAAAAGTTACCTCTGTGGGAAAACTAATGAATTTGGAATATTTTCTGGTGGATGGCTGAATCTTTTTCTCTTTATCCAGTTATTATGTCAGTTTCTTTAACTGCATTCCAGACAAAAACTAGTTGGAAGATGGAGAATTGGAGCTCCAGCATATAACTCCCCCCAGCCTGAAAGAAATTCTGGTGCGGCATTCAGGGGAAGATCTTACCGGCTTGCAGGATAATGTTACCTTCCGAGCAACATTCTTCAGATGTTAACACTGAAGATCATCTTAATTTTTGGTGTACGTGTTGAAGTAACTGCCAAGAAGGAAAAACATTGCTAACCCAGATAGAGGCATGGGAGTTGCGGCATGGTGAACTTGTTTCCTGAATGTAGTTGTTCCTTGTTATTTCATTGATGGAGAAACGGTTGATAGGATACTGAATCAATCAATATGTACAAAATTGAAGTGGTGTCTGTTTATCTGTATAAAGATCTATAGACACCGGTCATTTTAATGTTTCCGGTATAGATTAGGGTGTTAAAATTTTTAAGACCAAATTTTATGCTGTTTTATGTCTACTTGGATCCCTAGCTGGTCTTTCGGTTTTTTTGAGTGCTGTTCACTGCTTAATTAACTGGCGGAGGGCAACTCGTTTCGTAGAATGCTTTTATAAGGTGTTACAGGAAAACATCCATTTTTTTTTTAACCTGAGTTCATGTCAGTCCAATCAGTTTGTCTTATTTCTTCTGCAGATGTCATGTGGTGTTTAATATCGACGAACTGTTATTTATTCCAATAAAAAAGTTTAATTCTCTCCCGGCTTGTGTCGTCAAACATTAAAAATTGCTCTTAATATGCTATCTATCTCGTCCCCTGTTTTCTCCCGCCGGGCTCCCTTAGGTAACACTAAAATATTTTGATGCGTCTAATTAAAGACTCACCATCAATAATACTCCTCTCGTTCGATAATGTCGTAATGGTGTTTTCTGTAGTAATGAAGGGAAGGGAGACGTAATCTTATTATTAGCCTGCCCGGGTGGGCATTTTGCGGTTTCTAACCAAATGAAACCGACAAACTTAACGGTTCAGTCCGTTTTAGGAGACAAAAATTAGAAAACAAACCGAGGGTTCAATCCTAGAACTCACAAAAAACAGACGAAAATCAAGAATCAACAAGGCGTCGGTCCATTAAAATTCCAAACCTATATTTGTCAATAGGTTTCAGTTTAGCCGAAAACCCAAACCGGTCGACGCCCACGCCTCTGCATAATAGGCAAGACATGTGACTTGTGACCAGTACAATAATGTGCCAATCGTGTGGCCGAACATCTTTTTCTCCAGATCAGATAGTTTCTTTTTCTTCATTTAAACATCCACGCATCATTTCGTAATCGATTTCATATTTTCAAACATTACAACTCACAAACATCATGGACTAAGGTCACTCGTATGGCTTTATATCGGGCACTGGATTCTCTGTTCGAAGAAACTATCAACAATTTCCAGACTCTTTTTCCAAGTCTCCGCGATTCATTTTCTTTCATCAGCTTTCCAAGGTTCTGTTTGATAACTGAGTTTTATTGGTTGGTTTAGCAAACAACTTCTATTTCCATTTCAAAATGAAAGTAGACCATTTGAAAATGAATATGATTGAGATTAAGTGATTCAAAAGGGTCAAACGAAATATATCGATGTGATTGGTTTAATCAAATTCTAGTTTGAAATAGATACATTTTGCTAACATGGGCTACAGACCTATATATAACTGCAAAATCAAAACCCATTCTATCTTGAGTGACAATTCATAACCTTCCAGTACCAGAAAGCAAATTTACCTTATAAGAAACATTGTGAAGCAGCTACGGTCAGATTCTTCACTTCAAACCTGTTTGCAAATTTTCATACTCTTCACAAACTGTTAAATGGCATTTTCTTCTCAGTTGACGCCAAGGGTCAATCTGATCTCATGACTGTCAATAAACTAGTTGAAGAGAGCTAAAAGAACACAATGAATGACAGGGTCAATTTTTTTTTAATGATCTGTGAAAAGAATTACAATATTTACGTGGGGTGTTTTACACAATTATTATACTAGACTGGAACTTGTTAAACAAGATGAATCACATCATTTTGAGCACTGTAAATGTAGTAGGATATGTCTGAAGCTATATGAGAAATCCAGTTCGCCGTTGTACCAAAAAAGAGTTCCCAAAACCAGAGATCTAACGCAAGTATTGAAGAAAAGATGAGCATTGCAAGAGTTTGGTACCGGTTTAATGGCCATCCAGACACTTCAGCTAATGTTTTCAGGAAAGGAAAGGATTTACTTGTCATTTTCTTATCTGCAATGGACCAAGCTGTAATCCACTGTACCCGGGAGGGTGCAAGGTCAAACTCCTCCCGTAACCGCCTCCCTAAATCTGGCATGTGCCCTCCCCCAAATAATATAGCTATCTTGTTGTGCCCGTCATTGATTGCTCTATCAAGTGCTTTTATAGCAGCTTTATTCCGCTCACCGATGATGACAGATCTCTCCTCCACATCGACTGTCACCTGTATGAACCTACACAAAGTAGGATCACCTTTTAAAACCCGAATTGAAATGAAAATTTAATGAAATATAACACATGCATACCCTGGTTACCTCTATCACAGTAAATCTAACATTAGGCAGTACACATTTCATAATTCTTTATCATCTAAAGAACAACTCAACACAACAATGATAAAAGATACAAAATGCTTCTCTCTCTCAGATTTATTTCATGAGATTCAACAGTTTTACTACATAAAAAGAAATCACTCGAGCACAGGATATAGACTGCACTAAATGATAAAAACTACCATCACAAAACCTAACCTATGCAGTTCCTCAACATCACAATAACAATAAAGCCCAACTATATAGGCATTTCAGAGACCTCTCATAGAATGGAAGTGCTCTATACAAAAAATGAAATTACATACATCAAAATTATTATCTTTTTCTTTTTATTTAATTATTTGTTTATTCATTCAAAAAAGGGTGAGATGCATTAAGCTATATCCTCTTGAATGATGGACCACAGGAGAATTGGAATACAATTAGTCCATACATGACATGACCATAAACTAGTGTGAAAACTTGCCATAATGCTGGCTGTGCTTTACTTCCATTGCATGGAATCGAATAAAATGACGAGAGCAACACTTCACAGCCAGCAGGAAAATGCCTTCAGCATGAAATTAAGGTTCAACAAAAGACCGAATCGCATCAAATCACATTCAGTAGCAACCATCTGGAACCTAATATCTCTGGCAAAACTTAACCCTTTTCTGAGGTTTGATGCTTCTACAAGATCAATTTTGAGTAGGGATGGCAGAAATATCCGATCCGCTCAATAACCCGACGGATACCCGATCCATGGATTGGTGGAACAAATCATGGTAGAATTTGCGATCCGACACATGATAGCGGAACGGATTGGATCGTGGTAGATCCGATCCGATCCGTTTAATAATTATTATATAAAAAAATAAAAAATAAAAAAAAAGGAAAAACATTTTACCTTCACAGAATCACATTCGGTCAAGTCAACACTCATACACTCCACACCACCACCAGTCCTCCCTCCTACCCACGAACCTAGCCTTCAACCCTAAATCCCCTTCGTCCTTCAGTCTCTCACGTAAGTCGCAACGCACGGTTGCCTCCCCTATTCAGTCGTCCGGTCGCCTAAGCCACTCGGTCACCGCCTCCGGCCCTCCAACCACCTCAAGGTCGACTGTCCAGGTTAGTTAATCCTGTATGTCTAGCTCCTCTCTCACTTCGTTTATTGCTTGGCCAGCCGATGGGCGTGTTCTTCCCTCATTGCCATATCCAGCTCTTCAAATTGAAAATCTTTAGCAAACATTTAATACTTGGGTAATTAAGTTTAATTATTTCGTGTTTAGTTTATAGTTTTTGAACTCCTTCAACTAAATTTTTTGTTGGCTTGTGTTTGCTACTAAGCTGGTTGTAAATAAATTCACAGAAGTGAGAGATGTCTTATGAAGATAATATAGTATAATAGTAAGGGAAATTGGGTTTGTGAAAATTGGAGAAGTGGATTATGGACGAAGAACCAAGAACTAGCGATGGCCTTTGTTATGAGGCACCCTATGTCATTTTTTGTGTTTTATGAATCCCATATTGAAATTTCAATGAGAAGGCATTTAGAATTATCTACTTGATGCGAGGTTGTATTTAGAATTTTCTTGATATCAACCGAATACTTGATAGTTGATATCGATTTAATTACATTTTACTGTTAAAATAGACTATAGTGTATTGTATCATGAGAAGACTAAGTTAGGAGATTAGAGTAGTGTAATGTATGGTGTTTAAAAAAAAAAAAAGGTTTTGTGGATCGGTTGGTGGATCTCAATCTTGATCCGATCCGATCTGTAATCCAATCTGATATGCTCCGATCCGTAAGTCATGGATCATGGAGCAAATCATGGTTTTGTAAATCTTTCGTGGAGCAAATTGGATCGGCGCCGATCCGATCCATTGCCATCCCTAATTTTGAGACAGCCTCAACACGTCATATGTCCTATATGGATTTCTTTAATTTTGAATGTATTTAATGGGGATAAGACTTATTTATTCCTACTTTAAGTTTCCGACACAGTCCCAACACATCAAAGGACATGATTAGTCTCACTTAGGAAATTACGAAAAATAAAACAAAAAAGATTTGTTGTATTAAACTGGCATATGAAAATATCAAAATAACGTGAATAAAATACAGGAAATTCATGTTAATTTGTCTTATAACTACTTCATGCACCTTAGACACATGAATATCTTCGTTTTACTGATTTAGAGCTTCTTTGATACTCATTATTTTTTCCATTTTAATTTCACCTACTATTGATTTAACCATTGATTTGACAACTGCTCAATTATCACCACTCATTTCAAACTTCAATTAAATCTCCACCATTTATTTCAACTCATTATAATATCCCATTATAATTTGACTCCCATAATGAGAATCAAACAAGCACTTAATGCAGTGTAAAAACCAAAATTATTGTTTATATAATAAAAAACTCAAAAAAGTTATACATTTCACTTGCAATGTTCTGGGCAAAGACAGAAATATTGAAAAACATGAAAATCAGAAAAGGGTAGATATAGAAAGATATGACATAAATGTATATTTCAGTATTTCAATTGCCGTCTACCGAATGGAAGAAAACTGGTGAAACACCATAGACCTCCATAAGACTATAACCATGAGAAGGAAAATGCAACTTTTGGGTGTAAAACTATATCAAATCGAGATACCTGGAATCCTTTCCTCAAAATAAAACAAATTCAATTTAAGATATTCAGAGTTAGAAATGAAGAGCTAGCATTGTATATTCTTCTAATATTGAAGTACTCACTCAGATGTTAGTCTCTTTGCTAGGAAGACCTTCATTGCTGCACCAAAATCAAGCTTTGACAAGGCTTGTAATTCAGGATATTCTGTTGATTGGCTTCTGACATCTGCGCACAAACTTCCGATGATGACAAGACCAAGAAGGGGCATCGGAAGGACACGGGACGCCCAAAGAAGTTTAGATCTCCAAGGACCAATATCTTCTGGAACTGGCGATTGCTTCAAAATGGCTTTGGTGGATCTAAGTGTCATATCTCTGGCAAATGTGAAGAAGCTCTCACCTTTTTCGAGCTGGAAAGAATAGCATGATTAGATAAGACTTCTAAAGACTCCTGAAAATAAACTGCTCAACATTTAACAGTAAATGGAAGATAATAGCTCCTAGAGCAAGAGAGTTGCCATTGGGAAATTAATAGCATGTACCTGAAGTGACTTGAAAGTTTCAAAGTCAAGATCAGCATGATACCAATTCTCAGCCTGGTATTCAAGACAATCTAATTGAAAATCAAGCATCAGCAGTTTAGCCATCTGTCGCTGAATGCAACCAATGATGTTAAACCCACGTGCATATGAACCCTTAAGTTTCTTTTTAGCAGACGGGTTTCTTCTGCTTTCTAAACTCTCTCTGCTAGCAACCATTTCATAAAGAACACAATCATATAGCCCAAGTTCCTTTTGTAGAGTGGCAAAGTACCTGAAAAACAGAAGATGGCCCTTAGGTGAGTGGTTCAGTCTGAAAGTAAAACTGAGGCTTTTCAAAGGCCATCAGGCTGCTGATAGACAGAAGCAAGTATCATGCGGAAGAAGCATTGAAAGAACCATTAAAATTGATGAACAGAAGTACACAGCAACATAAGCCTACTTCTTATAACGCTCTCTCCCATACCATGCACTTATCACTCCCTATTTAAAATATTCATGCAAACAAACAACTTCACACCATAAGATCATCAAAAAAAGTGAAAAAAAAACCAAGGGCCTTTTAGGCAACCAATTATAACCCATTATAATTGGTTTTGTTTATAATTGGATTATGTGTCAAAAATCATAATTTGACACTTCGTAGTGATTTGATGGTGACTTGATAGTTGACACAGCACATCAAATCACCATGAGGTGTCAAATTATTGTTTTACCACGTCAACCAATTATAAACAAAACCAATGGGTTATAATTGGCTGCCAAACGGAGCGCCAAAATTAACATGCTTAAAAGCCTACTTGTAGCGTGTTTAAATGGACATCCAACTCCATACTATTTGTTGGAACATTATCTTTACAAACAGTTCTATCTGATTTGAGTGTCAATTTACCTAACAAATCCTTCAGATATTGACAGTAAAATTCATTGTGTCTCTGGCCCAGCATTTCACCCGCCTTAGCAATTATTAGTATTTTTTATATATTTTAAAATTAAAATTGTGATTAAAAAATAAAAATAGTACCAAAAGTTATATTAATCGGGGATCAAAGGGTTAGCCCCCGTGGTTAAGGGCCTAACCCCTTATCGGGATTACCCGGGTTTGAATCCCCACTATCCCCTCCCCCACATCCAACTTGTACCACCAAAAAAAAAATAAAATGTTATATTAATCGGGGAACTTTTAATGGGGGAACTTTTAACCACAACTAGATATCTGCTTTGCTTACCAGAAGTCTCCAGTGATATGGTGAAGGGAGGGCCACCCTAGCCCGACCTGTCCATTTCTGTCCCTCGATAAGGGCAAAAGAATTACAATTCTAAGCATAGTGAGTATGAAAAATCAAAAAGATTTCCTATTTCCCTACGAATTAAGGCGTATGAAGTCTGAGAATATTGGAGAAAAAGTGTTGAAACACAACCAAATTTCAACAAGTATGCAATCAATTGTGCTATAATTGCATAGTTACATATTCTTCATTTGCGACACTTCCATTATTAATATATAAAAAAAAATGTTAGTATTCTTAAGGATTTTGGAGAAGCAGCTTGTTTTCTTCATCTTGGTGGAATAATCAAGGGAGTTATATTGATTTGTGCAATATGATTTTATGCAAAGCTAAGGAATAGCTAGAACAAGACAAATTGTACTAACAATGAAAAAAAAATACTTGGGAGTAGATGACGGCAGAGTGAAGACAACAAACCCTAGATGGGAGGGCATATTAACATAGAGATTGGTAATGTCTTAGTTCCAAATTTTGCAATCCCAATTTGACGAGTGTAATGCTAACCAAAATTAACACATGTCCTATCGTTATGACTGAGTTTGAGACCTACAGAGCTCTCACCAAAAGCACATTTTCAATGGAGAAATTCAAGTGATTCAGCTACAACATACCCTGGGGTTTCTTTTCAAAAGGCTAGGTTTTCTCAAACATAAATTGATTATTAACATTTAGCACGATCACTTGGGAACACCAATAGTAATATCCACTCAGCATTGACTTTCATCAACATAGTTACTTTCTTTTCATGACTCCATTTCCCATGATCATTAACATGAAGATCCACTTGTTCTTTCCCTCTCTTATTTCCTTCTTAGTTACCCAAGAATAAAATTAAGAATCTGGTACTTGATTCTACATTTGCTGAAATTTTGTGCACTTCCACACTCTGCTATATAACTTAGGAGAAGAACTGACTGCTTGCTGATTAATAATAAGTTCTTCTCTATTATCATTTTGTATCCTTCCATATAGATACTCAAAAATATGACACTTTTAACATAGTTTCTCAGATTTTACTTATGATGAAAGCAGTGTCATGGTAGCGAGCTGATTCTCCACAGCCACTGGTGACTGTTTACATATCTTTACAGTCTAGCAGCTTCCTCCACTGTTATATTCTTAAACAGCAGAACATTTAAACTTTTTGGAGCCAGTTCATGGGTGTTTACAAATCAAAATCCATTATCCACTTTCCTCTTAAATAATTATTTAGAATCCATGACATCTCTTCTCCTATTTTGAGCTTTCTCCGCCTTCTTTTGGTCAGTCCACCCCTCTGCCTAGTAATTACAATTGATAAAGACATTAGCGAAAATTTCTGTTACTCCACCTACTCAGTTGATTTGTGACAAGAACTTTTGAAGAATTCTTTCAAATTAGAGGCGGTATTACTTACTCTTTATCGGCAATGTGAATTGTAGAGACCAAATCCACCTGCACAAGCACAATAATAAGAAACGTAATTTACAAAATGAAACTTAGATTAGTCCTCTTAAGATTATCCCAAATAGAGAGAAGTATAAAAAAACAAGAAATCTACCTGAAGAAAGGGTTGAAGTAGGGACCAAGGGAACTTCTTGCGGTAGCTAACCACTGCGGTCTGTAGCTCTCCATGGTCTCCTCTCTTGAACCTCATAAAATCCGCAATCGAATTGTTTTGCAGAAACAGTTCTGCCGATTCTTCATTGTTTTTATAACTGAAAATTTGCTTTGCAAAAATCCTGCACTTGGAGAATCTGAAGGCTGTCACGGGCTTGCAGGAAAAGTGGAAGGAGGTAGAATTTGAAGGAAATGAGGATAATGGTAGTTTTGGGTACGTTATCGAGAGAGAATTGTGAAGCATATCGCCAGAAAACGTTGGGATATTTTCTCGGCTCCGGTGGTTCGAACGTTCATCAACCACTGGTTATCCAGATTGGGGGGGAAAATGAAAAATACGGAAGAAAAAAATAGGGAAAAGAGAAAAGGGAAAATAAAATAAAATAAGGGAAAACCCTTTTTGGCGTCATACCATAATGTTCAAAACTTTCTCACTGGTCCCCTTCTTGTGGCCAATGTAATATACGTGATGACACCATATGAACTATGTAACGTGTATGTGGCTCCATATATATGTTATATTGTCTATATAGTGTCATACTATATCACACATGGAGCGCTAAATCAAGTTCAACTTTCAGAGTATCATTCTCCCATACATACAACATGAAAGAAGAGAAATGATATTTGTACATGTAAAGTGTACAACTTTTATACACACTCATTTGTATTTACTTAAATGTCATTTGTTCTATCTTCCTTGAAATCACAACTTTTAAGGGGAAGTGAATATTTTTATGGGTGTGTGTACAAAAGTTGAAGAACTCCACCGGTTTCCGAGACCCACAGGTCTTAGTGTACATGTGAGACCTACACGCGTTTGGGACTTTTATAGGTTTTATATGAGGTAATTGGCCGAAAAGATCTCTACATTTGAACTCTCTTGCGTAATTAATTCTCACATAATATATTTTTGACAATTCACCCACTACCTTCCTTCATCTTATATTTAGCACAAATCATCCTTTAAAATTAAACTCATCCCAAATCATAAGGGCATTTTTGTCCACTTCAAGATTTAAAAGGATTCAAAGAAAGCCCTAACCTAATTTAAATTATTGAATAAATAAAAATTAAAAACTTAAAAATATTTAATTGAACAAAGGTGTAAAAATTAAAAAAAAATGTTTATTTTTCTTATTCATTAATTATTTTTATTAGTTATTATTTGCACCAAGCAACTGCTTCCGTCAATCAATTCATTTATTTTGCCTTTTTTATTTTTTGTTTTATTTTATTTTTAAAATAATACACATTATTTTAGAACCTAGTTTGCATAATTTTCATTTTGGGTAATTTTCACTCAAGGCCCTCAACCTTTCAACTTTGTATCAATTTTGTTTCTATTTTTTTTTAGGTCTACTAGGTCTCTATCCTTTTATTTATTATCGTTTTATATCCCCCAACGTTACTTTTTATCCCTAACCTTTCAATTTTCACCATTTGTCACTATCAAAATAACTATTATACTCCAATTCTTTATTTCCACTATAAGTCCCCAATATTTCAACTTTTATACAATTTTCTCTCCACCCTTTTTGGGTGCATAGGACCCCAACTTTTCTTTTTTTTTTGATAGTGTTACATCCCTATTAGCACTTTTCATACCTAACATTTTAATTTTTACTATTAATATCTATTAAAATTATCATTATTACCATTAATTATTTAAATAAAAAATAAAAAATAATATAAAATAAAAAGTCCGCCATATTATAACACACTCCAACACAACTCAATGATAACAGTTGGAAATAATGATAACAAAAAAATGGATTTATCACGGTCTCGATGGAAAACAAATCTGCATCGAAAAAAGTTGTAAATCTAAATATAGGTGCGACGAATCAGATCAGATTTCTTAATTTACCATAGATCACGTAGTGGGGTACGAATTGTTTAGCTCCCCCAAAAAAAATCGATTTCTGATTTATAAAAAAATCGAATATAGCCCTAATACTCTAATTCTAATTTAATTTTTTGTCTCTATATTTTATTATTATCACCCTAAGTTGCCCATAATCTGTTATCTGTCTCAATCTAATTTGATCCACCAATTGTGGATTGCAAGACGGATTTCAGAGCTTCAAAAAATTTGCAAAAAAGAGAATTATCCCCTCTTCATTTTGCTGTCGAAAATGGCATCACTTCAACCATAAGTTCTGAAATGACATTATTATATTTTGGCAGCAGCTACAAGCAGCATGACAGATTTAGAGTGGACCAAAGGTGTTAGTAATAATTTTAATAGGAATTAAAAATAGTAATTGAAGGTTGAGGACGGAAGGTATTAGTATGGACATAAGACAACAATAAATGAAAGGTAAGAAGTCATATACGCCCAAAAAAAGATGATGACAAAATTATATAAAAATTAAAAAGTTGAGAACCTATAGAGAAAATAAAGAATATATAATAGTCATATTGATAAGGATTAATTGTGAAAATTAAATGTTATAGACCAAAAGTAACGTTAATAAATGAAATGTTGGGAGCCTAATAAGCTCAAAAGAAAGAATGAGGACAAAATTGAAAGGTTGGGGACTTAGAGTGAAAATTATCCTCTCGTTTTATGGTATAAGTAGATAAACTTACCCTTCCAACAGGGGATAAATTTGGCAACAAGGATGGTTTGTGCCAATAAGATATGAAGGTAGGGTGCAATTGCCAAAAATTCATAGGTATGGACCAATTATATGAGTGTTCAAAGGTAGGGACCTTTTGTACCAATTTCCTTTCTTTTCTTTCTTTTATTTATTTTTTTTTTCTTGTTTGTTTGCAAAAATCAATTACCCTTTCATACGTCACTGTGATAATATATTCTCCCAATTTCCCATACCAATAATAATGATTGAAATTCAACTTTAAACTTAAATATATTTACTAAAATACCCCATATTTGTAAATAATCTACAAATATAGGGGACGTTTTAGTAAATGCATTGACATGGAAAATTGGGATATATATATATATATATATTTATATTTTTGCAAGTAAACTTCATTGATTATATTACGGTATGAAAACCGTTATTACATAGTTCATGAACAATAAGGTTTGGAGGCGTACAAGCAAAAAAATAGTCCTCACATCTATCACGAGAAGCACAAGCTAGCCAGTGCACTACTTTATTCACATCTCTTCGAACGTGTTGTATTTTAAAATCAATAAATCTTCCAATCAATCCCTCAATCATTTGTATTGATACTCCATCTGGCGCACGAGATTCTGGCTGTTGTATTGCCTTAATCGCATTGTAGGAATTGGATTCCACCAAAATCTTCTCAAATCCCAAATCCAGAGCTGTTTGAATGCCAACCAAAATAGCCATGCATTCTCCCCTGAAAGGTGTAGAACGTCCCCCCATCACCCTGGAAACAACACCGACCACCAGCCTTCCATTCCAATCCCTACACACCACAACAACACCATTGGGGTTGAATCCTTGCTTCACAGCCGCGTCTACAGTAATTTTTATCCAGCCGGGCGGCGGCACTGACCATGTCAACGATTCAGCGATCTCGGGACCATTGATTCTTTGCTGCCGTACTGTTGCAACTGTTTTTTGATGAGTTTTCATGAAATCTTTTGCTAACCGTAACCCATCCACCATGGCAAGCTGTTTCCCTTCAAAAATAAATAAATTTCTGGCATACCAGCACCTCCACAGTGTAACAAGAAACTACATCAGATTTTCTTTTGAGAATTGCTCCCAAATCTGCAAGATCAACTCCCCCATATGTGCACCTTCGCCTCTGCCCAAAATGTCTTCGAATGGGCTCCCTAACCAGACCTGTGCAGCCACTTTACAACCGATCTAAGCATGGAATCCATCTTCTTTATCCACATCACACCGAGGGCACGTTGCATCCGTAATAACATGCCTTTCTCGAAGAGCTTGTCTCGTGGGAAGGCTATTGAGAAAGACTTTCCAGACAAAGAATTTTACCTTGCTGGGCATTTCCAGATTCCACATAGATAACCTCCACCATTTAGTCATTCGTCCGGGTCCTGAAGAGTTTGCCACATTGCTTAGCATGCGTTGAAGGAGACCGGACTGAATACACCCCATTAGCCTCGAAATGCCATATGATCGTGTCCTCTACATTAGGATTCCCTTTTGGCATATTGAGAATAATTTCCTTATCGGCTTCATGGAACCGTTGGTTGATCAATTCAACATTCCATTCGCCATCAGATTTCATTAAGTCAGCAACTCTCAGAACATTGGATTCCCATGGTGACGTGAGTGTTTTATATGAGTATGGCCTTGGCATCCCGGGGCTCGAGAACACCATCGCCTTGTACCCGTTGCCTATTCTCCACCTAACTCCTTTTTGAATCAGCTCCTGTCCCCAGAGAATGTTTCTCCATAAAGTAGGAAGACCCAGCCGTGACCTCTGCCTCCCAGAATGTTGAATTTTTGAAGTACTTTGCCTTCAAAATCTCTGCTGCCACAGAATTGGGATTTGTGAGAATTCTCCAACTTTGTTTGGCAATAAGGGCTTTGTTGAATGTATCCAGCTGCTTAAAACCCACTCCACCCTCAATTTTTTGTTTTACATAAAGCCTTGCAAGACATCCATCTCAATTTCCGTTTCCCCTCCATCTCCCCCCACCAAAATGAGGATATTGTTTTGGAAAGTTCGTCACATACATCCGACGGAATTTTAAAAAGGCTCATAGTATAACTTGGGATTGATTGAGCCACTGCCTTGATCAAGATCTCCCTACCGCCAATTGAAAACAATCTTCTTCGCCACATTTGCATCTTCTTCCATACTCTATCTTTAATTCCAGCGAAAACCTCTTTCTTATTTCTCCCGATAATTGATGGGAGACCAAGATATTTTGCATGTATCTGACTTCTATTTAACTCAAAAGTTTCCATGATTTGTTGCTGCATCTCTTCCCTCGTGTTGGGGCTAAATGTGATCTCTGACTTTTGCATGTTGATTTTTTGTCCAGACGCGCCTTCATAAACTTGCAAAATGTTTTTTATCACCATAAAATCCTCATATGTGGCTCGGCAAAATAGAAGGCTGTCGTCTGCAAATAGTAAGTGACTCACTCGAGGCCCAACCTTAGTGCAGATCGAAACCCCACTAAACTCCCCATACATTTCAGCCCTTAAAAGTAACTCCGATAGTCCTTGTGCACAAATGAGAAACAAATAGGGCGAGATTGGACATCCTTGCCGAAGACCCCTCGTTGGGTTCACCATTCCATATACCCCTCCATTAATTAAGAAAGACAGTTTAGTGGATGATATACATTTCCTCGCCAGCTCTCTCCAATGTGAAGAGAATTCCATTATCTCCATGATAAGAATTAGAAAATTCCACTGGACCCTATTGTACGCCTTGCTCATGTCAAGCTTCAAGGCAATGAAACCCTTATCACCAGCCACTCTCCTCTTCAAAGAATACATAAGCTGGAAGGCAGCAGTGATGTTGTCGGTAATGAGCCTGTCTGGAACAAAAGCACTCTGATAGGGTGAAATCAATTCATGAAGTGCAGATTTGAGCCTATTAGCTATACATTTGGAGACAATCTTGTACACGACATTGCATAAACTAATAGGTCTAAATTCCATAATAAAATTGGGATTTTTGACTTTGGGGATAAGGACAACAAAAGTTTCATTAATTGATTCCAGAGTACCGTCACCATTGAGCACATTCAAGCAAAACTCCGTCACTTCCTTTTTAATGGTGCTCCAATTCTTTTGATCGGAAGAGCACACGTGAAAACTATCCGGTCCAGGAGCTTTCAAGCCACCCATAGAGAAGATAGCACCTTCAACCTCCTCGGCTGTAAAAGCCTTCTCCAAATGGTCGAAATTACTTGGAGATAACACAGTACTCCAGCCATGCATTTTATTTTCGAAGCCCTCCAATCCACCTCCTCCTGCAGAAAACAATTCCCCAAAGTAGTCACACACTATCTTTGCCAAATCATCAATATCCTCTCTCCAAACACCATCTGTGCCAGTAAGACCCTTGATCATATTCCTTCGTTTTCTCCCCACTGCTCTATGGTGAAAAAAGGCTGTATTTTTATCCCCCATGGCCATCCAATCCACTCTAGCTTTTTGTGCCCAGAACATGTCCTCCCTTTCATTGAATTCCTCAAGCTTTGCTTCCAATTCACAAATCCTCTCACGGTCAGCCCCATTAATTTTGCACCCGATAGAGCTGGTGTAAACTCTTTTTCACCCTTTCTATTCGTTTGCCAATGGAACCGCCATTCGAGTTATTCCACACTTCTAGCCGAGTAGCACATTTCCTGAGCCTATCAATCACGGATTGGTTCGTCGGATCCGTCCAAGATTGCTGGACAACCGCACTGCATCCTTCCATTCTGAGCCAAAACGGTTCAAATCTGAAAAAGGACTGCCTTGCTGCATTTCTTGCCTACGTTCTCATCAATTCCAGCCACAGAACTCGATGATCCGACCCGTAGAAATCAAGATGGTGAAGTCGACAGCCTTTATAAAAGTTCTTCCATTCCCAACATGCCATCCCCCAATCAAGCCTTTCAGTTATAAAAGTAGAGGTCGATCTTCCTTTCTTCCACGTGAACTTGGGACCAACATACCCAATATCTGACAACTGGCATCGGTTGATAACCTCACGGAACCTATTCATTGCTGGTCTTCTCCTCTCTGATCCGCCTAACCGCTCATCATTGGTAAGAATTTCATTAAAATCGCCAATGATAAGTGTAGGCATCATTCCTCCATAGCACAAACGTTTCAACAATTCCCCGCTATGGCATCTTTCTGACTCCACTGCATCGCCATAGAAGCCAATAAACCTCCATTTAGCACCCTCGTCAGTACTAATAATTGCCTCAATATGATGTAAAGAGTAGCTCCGAATATCCACATCCCACTCCTCCGTCCACAAAAGAAAAAGTCCTCCGTTTCTTCCACGACTATTAACATGAAAACTACCATGGAACTCCAATGCCCTCCTTACATCCCAGCAGCCACCTTGGTTTCCATCACAAAAACCAAGTTGGGGAGTTTGCTCCTTATCACCTTTTGGAGCTTGCCGAATGCGCCCGTAGCCCCCAAACCGTGCGCATTCCAACTTAGGAGACTCATAACTCCCGGCGGGGCTGCAAGGCAGCCTCCACCGATTCAATGGATTCATTTATGGTGTCTCATATAATCATCCGCCTCTTTCCCCTACCCTTCGCCTTTGGTGACTCCACTTCCTTCCTCTTCCTGTACTCCCCAGCTAAAGTGATTGCAAGCACATTTCCCTTTTGATTGGATAGTCCAGGCCTCTCTCTAGGTGGTAGTTTTTTGTAGGTATGTTTCTTACCATCAAGGATCATGCTATCCTCATCCTTACCCTTCGCCACACTCTTCTTCCCAGCCACTTTCTAGCCACTGCCTTTCAATTCAGCCTCCATTCCTGGACCTCCATTCGATGCAACCACCTTACACCCTGAAGTAGCTTCATTCTCATTGACCTCATCTTCGCTACCCTCCCTTTGTTTCCCCCCATCCTCTTAATCCCTCCTAGGGGGAGCCGAACGTCGAGTAGAGGAGAAAGATTGATACACCGGCTCTTTTCCTTTCGATTTGTCCTCACTTCGTTGCATTCTAGCCCGAGCTCTACTTCCGATAGGAGCCTTTAGGAAATCTCCAAATCTGTGGTGCTCCTTTCTACGAAGAATTGGGGGGACTTCTCAAGGCACTCATTGAACGTATGATCAAGAATAAAAAATAAGAATAAAATTCAAACATGTAGTGTGCGGTTGGTACAAAGCTTAGCTATCATAGATATACTTATTTAACTAATATATTACTATTATACTCTAAAAATTTTAATGTTGACTAATATGCTTCCGGAACTGAAAATATAATTTTTTTTTTTTTTGTTCACTTTAAAGAATGTATTACTATTGTAACATTGTTAATAGAAATTAAAAAAAATAGTGATATTACAATATTATGACAAGTCAGTGTTGCGAATGACATACAAAAGACAATTTATTCAATGTTTTACTTGTCATCATTATTTTAGTAGACGATCTTACTGCGAAATAAGTACCTGATAATGTTCAAAAAAATTTCACTGGGATACGTGTCAGTCTCTCATGTGTACCACATGAGAAAACCCACTTGTAGACCTAGAAACCACATGTGGGTTCTCTTATAAAGTGTGCAAGGAAAACCGACAAGTGTCTAGGAAGTTTTGTTATTGAACATTATTAACGAAAATTTTCAAAAACTTCCCGAAAGTTTCATTAAAAAACTTTCCGCCCCATGTGATGTGTATAGATACACGTCAAGTGTATTTCAAACTGAAACTATGTTTATTTTAAATTCACATAGCATGCATCCATCTATATAACATTGGAGTAAAGTTTTTTAGCAAAACGTTCAGGAAGTTCTTGAAAGAGACTCACATTTCAAACAAATATATACAAGAAAATCGTATTGAAAACCCTTTTTTTTCTGTTATTACATGTCCTTCCCTTATTTTTCTACATGTCGAATAAATAAATAACATGCTAACTACTCGTCATATTTTTCAAACAAAATCAAACGGTTATTTAGATTAATGAAACGAATTGTTCCAAACCCGAAAGTAAAGTTCGATTCTGACCTTTCAGCTATCTCAACTCAAAATTCATGATGCTCAATTCAAGAGCCATGTAGTTTTATGTCATCCAAGTAAGCTTTCCACACTGTTGCTTATAGGTTTGATTTTCCTCCATCAGGGGTCGTAACTTCTATAGAGTCCACGCAAACTCTGTTAGGGAGCTCACACGGTGCCACATCAACACACAGGCTCCATAATGGAGACCGTGTGTTCCCTATAGAAAAATCCTAAAGGACATGTAGTGATTCAAAAATTGCAAGAGCTAAAACACACTCTTAAACCGGGGAGTTGTCTTACTTGAACAAAATAATATACAAAAATTTTAACAAAACTGACACATATCATCATCTTGTTTTTCAACACATCACATCACCTTTTCATCAATGATTATCATACAGGCCACATTTCTATTTTGTCACCCTTTTTGTCTATTCATTTGTCCAAATAGAATTTTTCCATAATCTATCATTTGAACCGCACTGTGTTTCCAAGACTATAAAAACAGACACTCTTCAGTAGGCAAATTTCTATGCTAATACTGAAACAATTTAACCTGTAAATAAAAATGCTACACTTCCAATACAAAACTGATTTCCTTGATACTACACAAAAATTTCGAGCTATGGAACTACAAGGTGGGAAAACTATTGAATAGTTGGCAATTCATGGAAATGAATCATATATATCCAACGTTCCAACTTCAAAGGGCCGTGAAACGGAAAGAATTTGTGGATCCTTTTCTCCTTCGCCGACGCTTCTGCCTAATTTTCCATAAAGCGAGGACTAGTACAAGTCCTACAAACAGCACACACACAAATTAATTGTTCGTATGAGAAAAATGCAACAAGAATAGAATGATACAACCTTCGATGAAAAGAAGTCACCTCCCTAAGTACTCACCAGAAACAGCAATAGCTGGTATAAGCCAATGACTAGCCACAACCACTGGTAAATCGAGCTGTAAAACAAAAGATTATATTACCTTTCTGCACATTGAAGTTAGTTACGCTACTAATAGATAAAGTGCATGTTTGGTTTGCAGTATTAGACCGTAGCCGACAGTATATAATAGACACGATTTTATATCCTCTTTCTTTCTTAATATATCTGCCGGTACTATCTAATCAACCTTACCAAACATACAAAAAACAAAAAAGTTGTCTTCCATGCAGTTTTTATTTCTTACATCGTCTCTTGAGAATAAACCCAAGTATCTGTCTCCTAAAGAATCGGCATCCGATTTGGAATTTTGAACTAGAGGAATTGAATTTAAGCCTCCACCCACATCAATAACATAGCCTGGCAATCTTCGATTTCTTCCCCTGACATGTAAATCATATCCCTTTGTTCCCCATACTTCAAACCTTGAATCAGTCCGGCAAATCAACTCTTTGCCGACAACAGATGAATAAGTTGAGAAGTTCACATCTGTTCTGCGAGACGGTAACTGCTTCATGTCCAGGTGCAATGGATTATTTTGTCTACTTGAATCTGAGAAAAGCACTGGATCTTTGATATTATTTGCTGTAAAATCCAATATTTTCTTCAAAAGCCAATAGCAATTTGTAACCATATGGCTGCTGTCCAAGCAGTTGGAGTCTCCGTATACAGCAACTCTTCCACTACCAACCTCCAAAAGACCAAGAATGGGTGAATTTGCCTGCATGAACATTGAAGAGGCATGGCCAATTATACCCCAAATTTGTGAATAGACTCAGTCAAGGACTCAAAATCCCCCCAGATCTGAAGGAACATTTAGTTACTAAATTCAAAGCAAGCAAGAGACAAGTATCTGCATGAAGAATATCTCAGTACCTTCAAATGTTTTAGTATACAGTCATGCATGCCAGAAAAGTATCATCAAGCGTTCAAAAGGCTAATTTACCAGAGACAAACCAGTAAAATAATCGACAAGCTAAGTTGCCTATGATTAGTTTCTAGACTCGAGATTTTTGTTGCCTAACCAAAAGCCAAGATGAGAAGAAAGAAAAAATTAAGAACAGGCCCCACTAACTCACCTTGGTCATACCCGAAAGTAAGAAATTTTGGGTGGCCCCACTCTCTGAGCTATCCATGAAAGGAAAGCTATGCAAGTATCCGCCTCCAGGAAACTTCACAATATTGGTGCCAGATGCATATCGACACTGTTCAGCATTCATAACAAAATCACCGTTTAAAATCTTATCTCCAAAAGCGATCCCGAATGGGGCCAGAAGATCATTTAGAGCAGGTACATTTGCCCCTCCAGTGATAGGCGTCCACCAGCTCCTTGTATTGTCATCAAAAAACTTCATCTTCACCATGGAATCCAAATTGTACCAATCAGCAAAGACTGCAAGACCTAGTCCAGTATTGATTACATCATCTTTCAGTTTTTTTATTTCCTCATCAAAGTATTCGTCTTCAAGATCTACCAGCAGAAGAATCCCATATTGGCGAGCATCAAAGCAAGTAAAAGGAGAACCAAGAGTTTCTACATAATATCCTGCGTCACGTAACATGTTGAACATTATATGGAAATTTGTATGCAAGTGATCTCCATGCCAGTCAAGGATGTCGTTCCTAACATCCAAGGAATCTCTTGGGATATAGCCAGGTGGATATTTGATACTGTGAAATTGATCCCATAAGATCCTTGCTGATCTTGGGGGAGTAGGAACGACTTTTAACTTCAAGCGGAGGGAACAGGTACTTCTTCGAGGGGCTTTCTCTCCTTGGGCTGGTGGACTATAAACTTTAAGAGTTATATTGCCCTCTATGTCTCCAGAAAACTGTGCCCCTTCATCCTTGATTTGCATGTGAAGCGCCAGAAAACCAGTCCATGGCCAAATAACATTTGAGTAGGTAAAATGAATGCTGAGGAGATTGCCTTCCTCATTTAAAGTATGCCATACTGGTGGACTTTCAACATAACCAATTACCCCCATCCCATTTAAAATGGTTGTATTAAAGACAACTGGCATGGCACCTGCGTACAGCGGTTGACGGCAGAAAGGCCAAGAGTATGGACAATCAGTGTAATCGAGGACACTGGGAAAAATGCTTGCCCGAGGTTCATAGCTCTTCAAAACTTCATAGGATTCCAGTCTGACATTATAGTTCAAGGTTAAATTGACGATATGGTCATCAAGTCAAGTCATTTAGTGAAAATGTCAAGAGTACTCACAGATCAACCCTGCCTGCACCCTGTTCATACATGTTGGGACCAGAGAGCTTTGCAGCACCTTCAACCAGTGCCTGTTTCATACTGGCAGGATTTAGAATCTCTTTCCGTTTGCTTTCGGGAATGACACTAACCAAGAGGCAAACGATACCAGCAACCACAGGACTTGCCACACTGGTGCCAGATAAACTTTTACATCCTGTACTAATCTTGGATCCCATGATCTCCCGTCCATAAGCAACAATGTCAGGCTTCACACGACCGTAGCTGTTAGAACAAAGAGGTGAAATAATGGACTACCTTGAGTTAATCATAAGGATAAAACCTTTAAATAGGTGTACCAAATTCTAGTAACAGAAGGTAGATAAATAATCCTAACTAGAAAACAAAATATAATAGAAACTTTCCTAATAAAATTCTAATTCTAATTTAATGCAAAGAATTACAAATAAATAATAACTTCCCAATATAATTCTAATTCTAGTTCACACTCCAACTCTCCCCCTCAACTTGATGATTGAAACATGCTCATTTAGCGAGAGCAAAGTCTCTGTTTAAAGTTAGGAAAATGATATATTTATGATCTCCTCATTTAGCGGGAGTGAGCAAAGTTTACTTTTACCATAATGCTTATATTTTTTACGTTTTAGAAAAGATCTTATGGTATCTGGGAAGGGTAGGAAATAATTCTTAGCAGGGACACAATTCAAAATAGAAAAAGGGATTAATATAGACTGCCTTTTTTGTAGTGTTCAAGGGTTGGTTTGCAGGTTGTTTTACGTTGTATACAAGTTCTGTCTTACTGGATACTGGATAGTACTCCATATATTTCTATTTCAAGGGTACATTAGTGTCTTCTTTAGTCTCACAAGTCTATGTCATCATAATGCGGGGTGGGGAAAAACTAAGAAACAAGGTGGCATTTTCTATATCAACTGCAAAGGTGACAAAAGGTCTCATCCTTGCACAATAGACAACTTGCCAATTGGCTTTTGGATGATAGGACGTCATTTTTGCATACAAAATGCATAGGGCATGTACTTAAACAGGATGCAAATTTCACAAAGCATCTGCTTTCGTTAAAGTTCTAAACTTCAATTTTAGATTCATGAGAACTAAGTCTAGCACATTTCCAGTTAGCTATCTTTTACCAAGGAAAATAGAAAGAAAGTTATTTAACATATAAAAACACAGATAGATATGTTAATACACTACCCATGAGGTATCTCCCAGGTACTCATGCCACGTGACGAGAATGAAGCAATGTGATCATTGTAATCGATGCCACCAACACCAATAATATCACTTTGATCTGCTGGATTGTTCAGAGTCCCATAAAGCGGTCCATCGTTTCCAATTGCTGATACCATGATAATATTATTAGCGGTAATTTCCCAAACCTAAAAAAATGGATATTAAAATAAATGAATAAGTAAATAAAATGAAACATAATTATCTTTCGGTCAATATGATAAAGAGAAAATTCTGGCCTTGTAGAGGCTTGCTTTTCAGCATATTCAGGCCTCAGGGTGGGAAATTAGACTGAAAGTGTTAAGACTGGAATCAATTTTCCAGATGAGTAAACCTTGCAAGTAGTACCACCTCCCCCAATGTTTCATAAATGCTTTTAGCCTTGCAACACAATTTTGTTATAATGCCCTTACTAATCCTCTACCTCTTCAATATTCTATTTCCTCATTTCTTTTTCTTCTTCTCCTTCCCTCTTTTTCTTCTACATTGATCAGCACATGTCAGGTCTGTGGGATTTTTCTAGCAGTTATGAAATTTGAGAATGTGGAGCAAATGGTGATTTGAGGGTAGTTAAAGGTTTTCAGAACAAGGAGAGGCTTCAACACTTGCGGTCCGCAAAGGCCAAAAGAGGCCTCTTTACCCCATTTTGTAACTCTATGCAATTCATCTTAATGAGAACAATATACACTTAATCCTCACTAAACTAACATATCAATATAAATGTCACCACCCCAAACCACCCAAAAGCAAATTTGAAGAATGCGCGCATGTTATTTCAGATATTATATCGAACAAAGAGCTGATATCTAGAGACAAAACAACAAGTAGACAAACCAGTAAAACTGAAAAATTAATTGAATAGAATGTACTTATAATCCCAATAACGGGAATATGAAAATCGGTACAGGAGAACCCAGTAGAACAAGAAAGGCCAAAGCAACCTAACCTTCTCCACGAACGGAAGATCTAGATAATCAGGTCCACCTATGCTCAAATTCAGCACATCCATCTTGGTTGCAATTGCATAGTTGAACGCGTCAAGGAACCATGATGTGTACGATACCTGAAATGAGCTGAATAGAAGTTTCTTATGAACTTGCTAAAATATAAGAAACAAAAAAAAGTTAGCTAAACATGCTGAGCACATGATTGAGAGACAAAATAGAAAAGCACATTTACTGCACTTGTCCTGCCTCCTTCGCTATCAATTCATGAAGCATTCATATGCAATTTTATATAAATTATCAAAAACAAGACCACATCTCATTTTCTTAGCAAGAGCGTCAAGTAATGCCAATCTACAGCATAGTTTAGCAGATAGAATAAGTCATTGACAACATCAAACAGCGGTTGTTATTGCTACTTGAGCACAGACATACATATGTTTGTCTGCATTACACATGTGTAGGATTTCCTAACTCATATGAGCACGGAACGCAAACATTCTGCCCAATACTGGTGGAAAGAAGTTATCATGCAAAGATCAATAATCTAGGTGTGCTTGATTATCATTATTTATGCAATACGGGGAAATTATAATCAAGAGAGAGGTAAAACAATATAATCCAGATGCAAACCACATTACAAGAAGTTACCACATGTACATGGTTGGACTATGTGGCCCATGGTCATACTTTGTTCTAGGTGGAGATTGACACAATCTGTCAAATAGAGAACTATATCGCCAAACATCCAATTCTGTGACCTTTCCTCCCTCCTTCCCACCCTCTCTCTGCAACAATTCTGCAGCTCCATTTACAGCAACACTATTTAGAATGGTTTTTGGCACTTTATTCTAGAAATGACATAGATTATCACTTTTCCAACATCCAGTGCACACATATGAACTCTTTGCAATCAATGAAATAATTAGAGAAGACAACTTGTGTCCAAAAATGTTAGGCTTATAGCTTTAACCATAAAATTTCATTTTTCATTGAAGTATCTGTAAATGATTAGAACGTGGTTCTTGACTGCATTGAAAGTTGGATTTTGATTGAATTGAGGAATCTGATAGGGGACTGACATCTATTCATTTTTCGAAGGAATAACAAGTCTGATATTTCAACAAATATGATTCAGCAGGTTCTGTTAGGATTTATTAAAGGTTCATCCTACCTCTGTCACTACAACTGTTAAAGCTGAATATAATAAACAGCCGATTCTCTGAGAAGATGACATCTTTATTAAAAAAAATGAAATGTTAAAATCCTATTCCTTTTCTTTATGGTTTGACTTCAATAAAAAATTATGTTTGCACCAGAACATCAAGGTTTCAAGAACAAATGTCTAATATCAGCAGCAGATAAACTACAGTAGCATTACCTGTGCATCAGTGAACACCCGAAAAGCATATATTTCAGTGTCTGGAGCAAAACCAAGACATTCTGCATCTTGGCCAGCAATAACACCAGCCACAAATGTCCCATGTCCAAGATTGTCATTTAGGGTATCCTCATTGGTCCAATTTGTGCGTTCCTGAAATTTCCAGCCCATAATCAAGAACTAAAGAAGTTAATCAAGAGAAAACCCTTATTCCATTTTTTTGCTCAAAGCAAATGGGTACCTTGATATTACGAAAATGTGGATGATCTGCTCGAATTCCAGTGTCAAAAATAGCCATTTTTACTTTTGCACCAGTATAACCCTTTGACCAGAGTGCTTCTGCTCCGAACAACGAAGTAACCTGGGATTTCTGCAGAAGTACATAGTAGATTATGAAACTGGATGAGTTTTAGAGAAAAGTCTTCCGATCTTTATTTAACCAAATAAATACCCCAGTGGATTCTGTTAACACCATTCAAGCTTCATGTTACAAGTAATGACTAGAGAAATGGCAAAAGGCCAAAAACAAAGAAGAGATCAAATGCTCCAGGAGGCTCCAGCAACATGCTCTTGTTAAAAGGTAAATGGCATTTAATTAACCTACCATTCAAATGTAAACCCCAGAAGCAAGCAGCCTAGCAGTAGTAAAGGACAAGTATATGCTCACTCAGATCAGAAAGCAGTAATCTCATCCGTCTTAGGATAGGTCTCACATTATTTCTTAAAATCCAATAACACCACTCCAAAATGGCCAGTGTATATTAAGCAGTAATAAATAATGATTTCCAGAGGAAACCATGGGTTCTCATTCAGGTAACAGGCAGTACGTTACCCTGTCAAGTTGGTTAAGTACAAAGTCTGTAACAGTCTTTTATCTTCTGGATGATAAGTAAAGAATAACTGGCTAACTCCTCATCTTATACCCTTCGTCCGATGCTCAAAAAATTGCAACAAAGGACAGGTAAATAAATGCTAATTGATATTAGAAACAACTGAAAAGTATACAGACCAAAATCTATTCCCAAGTAAATCTTATGAGGGAAAATACATCTATTCAATTATCAATTCTTTTGAGGTACCATAGAGCTTAGTTATTCAGGCCTTTCAGAGAGACCTTTCAGAGAGAACTATACGAATACTTAATTGACAGAGAATTCTGAAATTAGAAGGTAAGCTAATTGATAAAAATATCTCAGAACAACATAAAATACCATAAACAAAAACTAATTTTAAGAATTTATGGTAAATAGTAAAAGAAATTGCCGGTTAATAGTCTTCCATCCAACTCGTTCTCAATGCCTGGGTACCAAAAATATCTCAGAACAATAGAAAACACCATAAACAAAATCTACTTTTTAAGAATTTATTTTAAATAGTAAAAGAAACTGTTAGTTAATCCTCTTCTGTACAACCTACTCTCAATGTCTGGGTATGTAAATTGAATTTATAGGTAAAAACATATAATGTTTATAATCCAAGCACCTCCAAAAGCATTAGTAGTCTGAAGCACCATACTAAAAAATGTTTAACAAGGGTAAGTTCCATAGAAGTGAAATTTTAATCGTTAATACACATTTAATAGAAGCCACAACTTCTATCCACATTTCAACCATACGTCTGATCCACTATTTATCAAAATATGCTATAAACCTTTATTAGACTTACCTAAAAGTGTAAGCCAATTTTGTTTTGCCTTTAACAAAATCGCCATTCATATTTAGCTTTGATTTTAAACTTTGTTGGTGACATCATTTGAATTTGAGTTGTGCTATTTGCACAATAGCACACGCAAATAATCCATGAAATATTTTACCTAGCTTCTCATCCCCCAAGTCAAGTTTCTCCTCTTCCATTTTTCTTAGGATGTGTTAATTTTCTAGGTAAAGCATTAAAATAAAAATAAAAGCTCCTTAAATATGGTTCACGTGAAGTGCGTTTGGTTTTTAGGATATGTAAGCTCACGATTTTGATTATGATCCATAATCATATCTCTAGTTCCAGTTATATGAAAATGAAAAGGAAGACAGTAGAGAAAAACTTCACCTGCATCATTAGATTCCTCCTCCAGGTAATAGGCGTGCCACTCGTGCTCGCAACTGCTTCTAGATTCTCCCCTTCATCGAACGACATGGCAGTGAAAATCTTGCCAGGCCTCTTTTTACCATCCACGAACGCCCCAACTTTCCCCTTTTTCTCCTCAAGAACCCCTCTGTGGTAGCTCAAATCCAGTGATACATCCTTCACCAGCTCCAATTTCCTAAACTCCCCAGTCAGAAGCTCCAGCATACCTTCTTCAATCGCTACAAGGGCGAAATCCGTGTCGAATTTCATCGCAGGGTTCTTCCTCTCGACCCATTTCCACCCCTTTAATTGTACATTGCCTTCAAGATATTCCCGGTGGTCCTGGGCTCTCTTGTATTGAACAAATCGAATTATGTGATTCTTCACATGGGTTTCGGGGTGCGATTCAGTCGTAGTTGAGGTATGCTTATCTAGGCCGAGATAGAAATGGAAAAAGAAAGAGACCAGAATGAAAAGAAGCGAGACCGTGAAGATGGAGATTTGTGGGATTGAAACGCGAGTCATGGTTAGGCGGCGCGAATAATCAGAACGAAGGGTTCCCTCATAGGGGTACTGATGGGGAAGTTGATTGATTTCTTCGGATTCTTGAACTAGGCTGCAACTGCAGAGGAAATCTGAACTTCGCCAGAAAATGAACACTGACAATTTGCTTTGAGATTCTTCTATTTGGATGTTTCTTTCGTCTCTTACCCGTTCTTGGTCATATTTTGTGATTTATTTAATTGTTTTCCATCGTTAGCAAAGGAAATTATTTGTTAGATTACAATAGTGTGAGATTTTTATGTACTTGTACAACATACTTCACTATTATGGTTTGTGATTTACCATTGTTAAAAATTACTCCTTCCGTCCCACTTATATGTAGTTCATATTACCTTTTTTGAGGCGTCCTAATTATATAATCATTTTTCTCTATTAAGAAGTCTAAATTATATTAATTTTTTAATTTACACCCATTTAATACCTAGGGGTGTCCTCAACATGAAATTTGAAATATTTTTTAAAATTTACATATTCTGTGAATTTTAACAGAATTCCACAGAATCCATTAGATTCTAGTGGAATTCTATGAAATTTTATACCATGGATTTGTGTGGATTTTAATTGATTTTAATGGAATTTGTTGTTATACTCAAATATAGAATCAATGGATTTTTATGAAACTACCATAACTTCATGATCATCAAAAAATCCAAAAAAAACATAAATATTCAAACAAAGTCATTAACCAAAAAAAAAAGAAAAAAAATAGTTCGATAAAGTAGTTATCTTACAAAAATATAACTTGAAATGGTCAAAAGTTTGTTAAATTTGTAAAAAGAAAATCATAGTCTTTTGAATCAATCTATATTCTCTTCATTTAAGGCATCTCTCCACATTTCTTGAGCTATGTTATTTCTCCATTTATTTGCATTTTTTCTTTGTTCTTCTTGAGTTTGGATAATATCCACATCATCTTCAATCTATGTAAATAAAGATGATTGAGATGAATCTTCGTCATATGCTTCAATAGGAAATTCATCAGAACGACATTCTTTGCGAAGAAAATTATGCAATCCTATACAAGTCAATACTAACTCTGCTTGCATTCTGGATGGGAATGGAGGCGCCGAGTTAAAATTGCAAATCTTGATTTGAATATGCCGAATATTCTCTCAACTACATTTCTAAACATCGCTAAAATAATTCGATAATACATTGTTTGCAATTAATTAATTTCACAAGTGCTGCAGAAATTAATTCAATAAGACACTGTTTTCAATTAATCACAAGTCATGCAGAAACTAATGGCTTGTATTAATTAATTCGATACTACAAAATCGTTCAAGTGAGTGAGGAGAATTCTTTGTGAATTTTTCTTAGATTTACTTTCTTGTCTGCTTATGCTCTACACACAATTCAACTTTTCATTCTTACGGTATAAGCAATTTCCACAGTAAGCAAAATCATTGAACTCACGAAAATAAAAAGGAGAATCCACGGTGTTTATTCACAAAACCTAGTATCGACTCAAAAATACAAATGGAGAAGAAATTACCTTATCAAATTGTTGTCGTAAGAGGATGTCAAAGGATAAGGAACTTGCGTTGAGAAGTTGAGAGGTAGAAGACGAATAAACGCTATAGGAGAGAGAAATATGCATTCTGATTGTTTTGTTCTTGCTATAAACAGTCTTTTTTTATTTGGGAAAATTGGATTTTGAAATCCGAGGGGGGGGGAGATGGGATTTGTGTGGAATTTTTTCTTCAAAAATATAGCCTATAATTCCACCTAAATCCATTCATATAAGAAATCCATGGAATGTTTGAGGATGTTGGATTTTCGTGGAATCCAAAAATCCAAGTTGAGGACCCCAAGATTTGATAGATTCCATAAAAATCCAAATTGAAGACACCTAGAATGTCATGGAAATCTAAATTCCTTTAAATTCCATGGTTGGGGACACCCCCTTAGTTAAAACTATCAATTTTAAATTTTACACATTAAATAAAGGTAAATTATGAATACGGATTGCAAAATATATATATTTTCAATACAATTATTAATCCACGTGAAATAGTAAAGTAGATTATATAATTGAGATGTATGAGTATTTTTATTTCAACAATAGAATTTAATCAAATTAATCATATCGATATATTTTGTAGAAGCTATGTCAAAACTAGAAGATCGGATCACTTGTATAGTAGGTCTCAAGAATCATTTAGGGATGAAATTGTTACTTTTTGCAAAGGTTGGGGACCTTTTGTGAAATTTACCATTATTTTTATGACATATTAGAATATAATAGTGGTGATACGTGCGTTGCACGTGCCATGTTAACTTTGTTAACTTATACATTGTATTTTTATTATTTGTTATTATTGAACCATAGTGAAGATCTATTATTACTTAATGTTTAATATAGAAATATCATGCTAAGAATCATGTAAAGAATGAGGGCTCGATAGAATCTCATGTGCAAGCATTAAAAACAACAGATTGATTCATTAATAATTCATATGTTTGCTAAAAAAAATCACTTAAATATATTATATTAAAGGGATTCCATTTAGGGGAAAAAGTAGATCACATAACAAATTGAAATCCAAATCATGAAAGCATGATTTGAAGTCCAATTCATTAACCACCTTCATTACAAAATGGCAAACTACTATTATATGTGCAATGATGACATATGAAGGATTTAGTTCGGCACCTAAACAAAAATAGTAACATAAGATACTCCATTGAACTTAGAGGAGCCTTTAGTTTCTGACCTTAGCGTCATTTTGTTGGCACACAAAACCCATCGAAGTCCCAATGAGGTTAGAGGACCTTTTCCTTTCCAGTGTTAACATCACTTTGTTGTGGTTTCTGTTCAAATTTTTTGTTGTAGCTATTAGCCTCTTTAGGATCTTGAAAAAGTGCCCTCTTTGCAGATGGTGATAATCTTGAAGTAGGTAGATTGGTGATTTTTTTTATTTCCATCATCCATGTATATTGGTGTTGCCTCAATTGCTTGAGTTGGGTTTGGTTCCACCATGAAAATGACTTCGAACTTCAGTTTCGAATCTGATATAGGGGTTTGAGTTGAAACTCCTCTTCCAATGACGGGTTGTTTTGGCATTACCGTCAAATAAAAAGTATAATCTTCATTAATTTGCGTCCGCATATTCTCACCAATAGGTCCATGTTCCTGTATTAGTAAGTATGGTTAGGGAAAATGCTTATATATTCTAATATATATAAAAGAGGTGAGGGAGTTGCTCAGTACCAATGCGATGTTCAGCATGATTGATTTAGTAGAACACCGGAAAAACTTTTCAGCAACTTCTCCGATCATAGAGGCTTCAATATTACCAGTTGAATCCCATAATTTGACATCAGCCCTTGCTCTTGTGAAAATAACCAATAAATTAATGACGATTACGCGTTTGCTAAAGAGACAAAAATGTTTACAATAATCTTTTGGTTAGACGTGTGATCCATGTTCCAAAAATGAAACAAAAAATTATATAAGAAATGATGATCAACTTAAATAAAAAACAATGTTGCCACAAATAACATATGCTTTTAACATGTGTCACTCATATAGTATTTGATTTTCATTTTGATTTCCCTTAGAATCAATTCTGGTTTCTATAGAACAGATCGCATCATGCAGTCTAAATTCTAAAAAAGTCACATACAATTGATGTCTATGTACGACCAAATGTAAGACCCTTTTTTTTTTTTTTTTTACAAACAAATGTAAGACCTTTTGATTGAAGAATAGATACGGCCACAAAATCCATGTCATAAAAACATATCAGCCGCACCCAAATGAGTTACTGTGGGAAAAGAGCTTAAATGATTTAAAAAAAAAAAAATTAGGTGTTATAAAATCTAAATCAAATGCAGCCTAAAATTTGCATTAGATATTTAAAAGCAAGCACTTCGAATGGAGAAAGATATATACCTTGAGTCTCAACTGAGCAAAGTACCTCCTCATGTTGTTCAACCAGTTCTTTGATTCATAGAAGCAAAAGCTTGCATTAATAAAGGGTTGGAGAACAGAAGTGACTGAATTATAAATAAATTGAAAAGGCACTACTTTTTAGCTTAATAACAAAAAGCAATGAAAATAAACATTATTTCATAACTGCACAGAACAAACCTTCTCCAATGATGGTCTCAGAATGTTCAAATCCTTGTGAATTCCTTGCTGCATTTGCTTTTCTTGCAATGCACAATTCACGACGTCGTTTGTTGATCTCCTCCTTCCTAGAGGCATGTTTTCCTCTACGCCTTCTATTTGCTAACTCTTTTTTGCTTACTAAAGAGGGATCAATATTCTCATGAACCTTTTTGCTAGAAATGTGGTCTAACGTAACTCAAGTATCTGCGTGTTCTCCCAACAATAAAAAAATAATAATAATAAAGTGTCAATGACAACTGTTCAAAACTGACAATATTAATAATTCTTCAAACATTGTCACAAAATAGATTGAAGATATAATTTCTGCATAGTTAGAACACTTAAGATTTGTGCATTACAAATAAGAGAAATCAAAATCCTTATCAACAAACATGCATATGATCATAGTGTCATGGTTTTGTAGTCATGAATTTGAAAAAACCAATCTGAGTGCCTCAAGATTCAGCCAAATAAAATGCTTCAAGGGGCAAGGGCGGTGCCAAGTTGAGGGAGGCAACAGCTTGACAGCACTGCGCCATGGCATATGATGCATGGAATTTTTTTTTTCTTTTTAGACAGTATGATGCATGAAAATTGTTTAGTTTCATAGACTTATTTACTTTGCTTTACATATAAATCCATCTCAAGGCCTGTGATGGTTACAAATTATTTAATTTCCAGTACTTTACTTTTCTTACATATTCATCCACAGCACATAAGAAGTTAGAATTGATCTACTTGCAGACACTGAACCAGTGAAAATTTGTCACATGGACAGTTTGGAAATAGTCCGTTGCCTAGTCAACAGGAATTGCAGCTTATTCTTGCACTATATATATATATATTTGATTTTTCTCTTTTGTTTGGAAAAACCAAAGTTGTACCATTATGAACTCTGTGATTTTTCCACATTTTAAAAATAAATGAGCGTCAATCTATCTTACCATCTTAGCGTTTGCTAACAAAGTCAATAAATAAGCAATTTTCAGCTAGCCAAACATACACAAATGAATTACTATAATGGGGTAATTCCAATTGATGGGATCAACTCTCTATGTCCAAGAGAAGAGAAAGATGATATATTTAAACTACTAAATGGATTGTAACCAAAATGCCAACCACATAATTTCAATTCTCACCTTAAGGAGTCACTACCAGCAAAAAGCAGCTGTTTGATTGGACCTAGTGACGCAGGCTAAGAACTGTAGACGTAGAAGGGAAGATGTCAGTGCTTTGGCATAATGCACTTGAAAGTGTTAAACCAGATCTGACGCTAAATAAAAGGGGATGGAAGGAAAGGAAACGAATAATAACAAATAAATAATCTACAAAAAGTTGAACCAAAGGACCAATAGAAGATAAATTTCCATTCTAGTGCAGACTGATCACTAAAAACCTAGGATGCATTTGATGAATGCCAAAAAGAATTCTTCTTCGTGCATTTTGGTTATCAGCTCTAATGATGGACATAATGATTGTGAATCTGAACCGATATAGTCTTCAACTACAATTTCCTCATAATTGTTATTGGTATCATTTAGTTTCTTGTTAAAACCACATGGATCAAAGAAAAGAAACATCCTTTTGGCTTTTAGCACCAATAGTTATTGCACAGATTATAGTGTGACAATATCTAAGCTCATGCTGTCATGCCGGTGATCAAATTCACACAAAAAAATGTAGATATTACTTAATAAATTAATAACAAAAACACTTTAGGCCTTCTATCCTATATTCTGGTCATAATACTGGATCAACTGTTGAAGTTAAAGTATGGTACTTTAAAATATTTATAAAAGTATCTAGCTAGCTTCTCATTTAACAATAGCAAGCACCAAGTTCACATTAGTGGCCAAAAGTTCGAAGCTAATAATGAAATGCATCAGATAATGATAAGTCACGAGTCCAAGATCCATCTCAGGCATACCAAACAACTTCAAAACATGCAGTATAGCAAAGCAGGACTTTGCAAACGGAAGGCATCAGACTGTAAAGCCAAATCTTACGAGAAATCAAAATAAAAACATTTTTAATATCATAATTCCTAGAAGCATTTTTAGACTAAAGTTTAATATACCACACTTTTTTTTTTTTTGGCCCCATAGCCAATTTTAAGTACATATTTGTAGAATATTGGATCTAAAGTAAATATTGGAAAAAAAAAGCACAAAAAGTCAGATGTAAATAACAGTAAAATAGGAATGAGCAATGAAGATTACAAAAATTGGGGGAAAAAATACAAAGCATAAGAAGAAATTTTAAAGGAATTGCATACCATCTAGGAGAAATTAAAAAAGGGCAAAAAATTAAAGCACAACTGACAAGCGAAGAAAGATGACCAAGCTCTGTTATTACAGTAAATTGGTTGTGGTGCTTAGGTACTAAATTGAGGTGCCAATATAAGCATTTAACGCAGTTGATTACAGTTTCATTAACAACGAATAGAAGCCAGCTAAGGAACTTTCAACTCAGGCAAGCAGTTAACTATTATAATTTGCTGAAGTTTACATTATCATAAATAAATTTGATAGCCAAGTCAATTAGAAGAACTATACGAATAAGCAGCACCATAAATGAGCACTATTAGATTAACATATTATAGAGAGAGCACACCATGAGGTGGTCCAGATTCAACATAGCTCGACAAGAAGAACATGAAACAAGCATCCTTAATCCAAAATCACAGTTCACAAAACTTAAAGCAATTATTAACCAGCACGCAAAGAGATATCTATGTAAATGGCATGGAAAGACTGATTAACCCGGGTCTCGAGGCAGATTAAATGATGGAGTGGTGTAGAACATTAGACCTAACACAGATTCTAAAGTCTAAAGTCAATCGTTATGAGCAATATTCCTTTTCTTCTATGGCTAGTAACTTCGCCAATATTTTTCCAGATAGCTTCATTACGAGCGTTGAATTAGTAGTCTGATTTTAAAAGAATAACTGTACCATTCATATTATGTGTTGATTGTTCTGGTATAACACTCATTTTTGTAGGAAACTTTTTTGTATACGAATATAAATTCACGCTTTTGTTTACGTAGTAATTACTCTTTTCATCTTCAAGGTTTTGTACTGATTTTTTTGATATATAGCCCTAACAATTGAGAATTCAACGCAAAATTTTTTATTTCATGCACCAAATTATTGCAAGAAATCAAAAAATATTATGTTACTTACTTCATTCAAAGTGAACATACTAAACTTCTATTAGATAGAAAGCAATGGATCTACAAAACCCTCAAGAAATCATTTTACCAGTAGAAGTTTGGTAATGTGAAAATGAGGGAAAGGTAGAATAAATTTCTTGTATAAGTTGAGCCAAGAAGACACATTGCATCGAAGGCCATAACAGAAGTAAAAAATCAGTCCCTCGCAGATGGCAGTTCTTTATTAGGAATAGAAAAAGAAATTACAAATTTGAATACATAAGATAAAGAAAATTTCTAGTTCATTTTTCTATACAAAAAATGAGCAACTCCTCCCATCCTTTTATTTCCAATTTGCCGTAGCTTCCACTTTGGGATGATTTACGCAGTGAACTCATCTAAATCTACAGTTTTCTAGAGTCTGAATATGACTGCGCTAACAAAATGCAGAATGCAATCTAATATATTATCCCATTTCCGATTTCCAGTTTCAATTTGAAGTGTAACAGACCTTATAAACCAAATGCTATTTATGTCCAACCCCCGTTCTATTTTATCAAAAAATCATGAAGTCTCTATAGCAGAGGTGAAACCAAAACATGACAGACAACATTTTCTTATATCTTCATACTGAGGATTATAGTTGCGCTTACCTCAAGGTCCCTTTTAAGAAAATTGAAACCTATCCGTTCTTAACTACGACCACCAATCATTAACTAAATAAAAACTTAATCAAATACTCATCAAAATTACCACTTGTATGCATCTTTAACAATTAGCAGTACTAAATTCTAGTTCACTACAACATTCTACGAAAACTATTTCTTGTTTTTAGCTTTCACAACTACATATTCTTTTCAAAAATTTAACCCATAATAGAATATGTTAATACAAAACAGTTATAGATTAATTTTCTGATTGAACAAAGATCCCTAAAGTCAAAAAAAAAAAAAAAAAATTCAATGATACATCAAAACAGCAAGTTTGTATTAGTTTGGAAACCTATCCGTTCTTTCCCAGCTATGACCACCAATCATTAACTTAAGAAAACCTTAATCAAATACTCATCAAAATTACCACTTGTATGCATCTTCAACAATAGCAGTACTAAATTCTAGTTCACTACACATTCTACCAAAATTCTTGTTTTCAGCTTTCACAACTACATATTCTTTTCAAAAATTTAACCCGTAATAGAACATGTTAATACAAAAAATTTACAGAATAATTTTCTGATTGAACAAAGAGCCATGAAGTCAAAAAAAAAAAAATCAATGAAACATCAAAACAACAAGTTTGTATTCGTTTCACACAAAAAACTTACCTTCGAGAGAAGAGAAAATCACCTTTGCTAGACATTAGAAATAAGATGAAATCACAAAAATTGGAGCAAAAATGCAAAATATATATAGAAATTTTAAAGAATAAATTTAGCTGGAATAAACTCACGCATTTTAGGAAGAAAAATTCCGGTTTTCTATCTTGTCATGTTTTTTCTTCGATTTCTTTCCGACCGTGACCTCACTATTGCACTGGTCTAAAATCTGCCACAAAACCCTAGAATCTAAAATAAAACCAAAGCATAAACTAACAAGAATAATTAAAAACACATAAAATCGGAAAAATAACTTACCAACCCAACTCAAAGATGTCTAAGATTGCTTTGTGATAAACTTTTAACATCTAGATCAACTTTATTTAATTGTTCCATTTTATTTTTTTAGCCTCATTATATATAAATTAATTCTAATTAATTAATTGGTTTTTGAGTGTTTCGAATGAGTGGCTTCAAATTTATAATTAAATATATTATAAGGTAAAAATTTTATAAGACTTAAAGGGGTCAACGTTCTGAATGACTAACTATTAAATTGTTTTTTAAATTAAATTAAATTAAATTACAAGTAACATAAGTACAACTATTGAATTTCCTAAAATATTTTAGAAAAAAATTGCACAAAAGTCAAATTCCATATAGCCAAAGCCAAAAATGTCATTTTTTTCCACAAAGTCTAACTGTAGCAAGAAATTACTCGTGAACAGACGAAATTACCCCTGATTTTAGACATTCATGCCCAAGAATATCCTTCTTATTTTGACCAGCAATTAATGAATCTATTTCCCAAACGTCCCATCTTCTTTGTTTGGCAACTCGAAATCAAGAAACCACTTTATCTTTCTTGAATTTTTCTTTTTTTTTTTTTTAAATTTTCAGTTTGATAGTACCCAAAAAAAAAAAAGAAAAATCAAAACTTTTAGCCGGAATTTGAGGATTTAGGGTGATTTTTTTCCGTTGGAAGGATGGCACAGATTCAGATACAGCACCAGAACACAGCGACTAGACCAAACGGAGTGGTGGTGGAACTGCTCAGTTCCCGTCGACTTCGCTGTACGTCAGAGACTTGGATTTGTCAGTGATTGACTCGCAGCTTTACGATTGGTTTAACCAGGTTGGTGAGGTTGTCTATGTTCGGGCGCGTCGTGACCCAATAGCGGAGCCAGGAGCTATTAGAGGACTGGGCCGGAAGGGTGAGCCGTATATTACGTACGGCTAAATTACCTTTATATATAATTTTTTTTTTTGTTTAAAACAAACTAAATAGGAAAAATTTTCAATTTAGGGGGGGCCGGGGCCCGGCAAGGCCCCCCCTTAGCTCCGCCACTGTCGTGACCTCAGCACTCGGCTTAGTCTCGGCCAAGGACGGAGCCACATTGATGCCTGGGTATGCATGTACATACCCAGGATTGGAGAAATTTTTTTTCTTACTTCAAAAAATTGTCTGAGACTCCTTGTCTCTCTTTTTCCCAGAGTGTAAGGTATAATACAAGTATGCAACCCATTTTTCTCTCTCCAAAACTCTCACCAGTTTGGCAGTTGTATGTAAAAAAGACATAGCAACAGTTGAGGGGCCCGGGTGCCATTGTGCCCAACTAGGAAATGGAGTTTGCAGGTGGCCCACTTAGAGCTTGTTTGATTTTTATTATTTACTAAAATTATAATTTTACCTACTGTTGATTTGACATTTGATTTGATAACTGTTCAATTACGACCACATATTTCACACATTTTTATATTTTCAATACACATTCTACCTCTCTTCTTATTATAATTTCCCTATATTTACACAAATAATGAGAATCAAACAACCTCTTAGCCTTCCTTTTTGACTAACTTGTGCTACACGGGTCGTCCAAATACATACTAATACATATTAATATTTTTTGTTGTTTTACAAATGAATAGGCGACTATTACTAAAAATGTGTAGCCGATGAGTAAAATGGTAGCAAACTGCTCACAATAATCGAGCTAATGTCAATCATAAGAACGTGTTAAAAATTCATTTTTTAATATCTGATTTTTTTTCCTCCCTAGTAATTTTATTGCAGTTGAATTTTAAGAACATTGATTTATGATTCTATCTTAGTTTCTTTCTCTTAAGAAAAATTACCGAAATTATTAACTGATTTTTTTTTTTTGAAATTAATTGAAGATTGTGCGTTTGATTTTATTTTTTCTGGTCAACCATAGTCATAAATCGACAATTTATATTCTTTTTTTGCATTAGTGTATTTGGATATTTACATCATTAATTATACTACTTCCGTTCCAAAAATATGGTCCATTTCAACCATACACACATATTAAGAAATGTTAGTTAAAATAGTTAAAATATTAAAGTTTACCTATATTTTTCCTATTATACCTTTTTTATTAATGTCAATAAGCAATTAATGAATATATAAAAAACCTAATGGACGGAGGTGGAAGAAGGCTTATGGTCTGTATTAACAAAGAAAAACATAATTCCCAAAGCCAACCTTTTGTATTCCCCAAGTCATAAACTATATTACCAAAGTATATTAAGTAGGGGTATATTAAGAACTCTATAGATAAAATACATGCCTAAGATAGTAACTGGACCATATTTTGGGATGGAGGAAAAAGAAAAAATGGACCATCTTTTTGGGACGGAGGTAGTATTTATGAGAGATAGCGGGAAATTTAATACTTTCAGTCTTACCCCATTTCTAAAATCTCATTTCTTGGAACGAATGTTAATTTATTATAAAGTAATTCATCATGTATATTATTACATGTATTGGAGTCGGAAAGATAAGTATTTGTCTTAATTTGTTGAATGGTGAATGGTGATTGTCATTAACCGTAATTCTCATTAATTTTGGTGAATTTGTTTGAATTCTCCAGATTATGACTTTTGGTTGATTTGTTTTTTTAAATTTCCATTTTTGTTGTTTTAAATTTTTCTGCTAGTTAGTTTGTGCATACCCATGGCCACATCTCTGGCTCCGTCCCTGGTCTCAACTATGGTTATGTGAACTATAGCAGCCCCTAAGATACGACAAGTGCTTCGGAAATGTTGAACTTCACTCCTCTGAATTTATGGTCGGCTTATTGGACAATCACCCACTACAATTTCATAATGTAAAAAATTCCTACAATTGGAGATGCACTAAAGGTATGTTTTTAGTACCCAATTCAAAATAAGAGTTCAAGAAGAAAAATGGATATTTAAATTTCTTGTTTGGTAGGCTACAACAATCAATCTTCATCTTATCCAATGGTCAGAGATCATTTATTATGGACTAAAAGTAACTATGTTATTTAATCACAATGTTCCGACACACTTTGCTATCTTATGTGTAATTGTTTCAAGTTGTATTCAAAAAAACTATTCTCTTTATCTTCATTGACTTTTTCTTCTTCTAAATATAGTTGGCATTTGGTTCTGTTTGAAGAGCGATTCTGGACGCTAAAGTTAGATGACCATTGTATGAAAAAAGGCTTGTGAAAGATATCTTTTTTGTTGTAAGTATATTTGTGATTTTGCTAGGTACTTAAAATATATTTAGGAAAAAATGTTACAATTTTAATTATCGGCCAATTATAATTGGATTTCAAAATGTCTCTTAGTTTCAATTCTACAACTTGGAGGAAGATGAAGCATGTATGATTAGAACTCCTAAATCAAAAAACTATTTTATAAGTATGACAATCTGGCTTTCTTCCCAAATTGTCACTTTATCACTTTATGAGGTACTTATTTAATATGCATTTTTATTGTTCAAGAAGTTATTTAAGAATGATTTTTTGGAGATATTTGAAATATAAGCACTGCTAATCTTTTTGAATTTCATAGATTTAGAAAACTGAGTATAAGAATTGCTTATGTGGACCAAAAGTTACAATTTAGCAAGGGATGTGATAAAATTGTCAACTATTAATGCATCATGTTTCCTAATTTTTTTAGCAATAGTAGCTTTATGTCATAGTAACTTTATGGTTCTAGGGGGGCTACATTGTGATGGTCATCCCGCAATAAGAACTAGGATGAATTTGTTAAGGATAAGAAGTGTTGCAATTGCTGGTGTTTGTCGTTCGTTCATTGATCAAAAGCTGGTGAAAATCCTAGATGGGTATGAATGAAATATCTCATTTATTTTTTGAGCATTCAAGTCAGCATTTTTGTCAATTTGATATGCATTATTTGTCCATTAGAGGAGAAATATAGAGGTCTATGTGTAGACTGTTAATGAAGAGGGAACCATGCAGAAAATGTTGTTTAAGCTTGTGGATGCTGTTGTGAAAACTAATCCCACTTTTGCAAATCGTCTAATGCAAGACACAAAAACATAATGTGTAAAACTAGGTTTCTCATTGTAAGATGATCAAGAGTAAGAGCAAATATTTGGTTACTATTAAAAAGATAAAACTGTTAATTACATTTTGACATACTTAGAGGTATTTTTACTCGGTATGTCACACCTCCGCTAATTTTTACAATTTTCTTGAATTATTTATATCGCTGAACAAATTCGATAGCGGAAGTTTCAATACAAACAACAGAGACGGGACGTACAAAACAAACAAAGTGTATTTATTTTGTAGAGTTTTAACAAAATAACATTACAAAACGAGCCAATTGATTTTAGCTTATAGAGTTTAACATGAAATTAAAGCTAATAACTTAGACTAACAAGTTGTTAAATTTTAAAGAATCAATGAAACTAGATTTTTCAATAAAAAGTGAAGAACACAACAAGTATATTAATAGGTATAGTTCCTTGGTTACCAAAGCAAGGCCGAATCATTATATATTACAAAGCGTGAAAATATATGTATTATAGAGATGTGGGCATACTTATTACTACAAAAAGTATTAAATTCATAATTGCTTTCGTAGTTGCTTCAAAGACAGGTTACCACTACATGCACAACTCTATTCTCGGTCGCAAGCATGGCCCAACTCATGGCTTGCCTTGCTTTTCAAATATCATATCTTCAATCATCTACAAAAATTATAGAAGAGGTGAATGAGTACGAAGTACTCAGTGAGTAACAAAACTCTTTGATTCACCTTTTATTTGAGAAATTCATTTTCGTGAAAACCATTGAATGCACAAAGATGTCAAATGTACAAAAGGGCCGTATCACTAGTTAAACTACTACCCATGGTGTGCGCAAGATTTATATCAATTCAATTATGGTCATGTACAATTAAGCGGCTCCACATTCGAATCCCGGTTGACACCTACCAGAATTCCAAACAAAGCAAATACCACATTAATCGTCGCCCATCTCGGTATTATTAGATGTCTCCTAATATAGTAACAAAGTAAAGCAAAGCTAATACAAAATGGGTACAACAACTAGTGATTCAAATGCAATAATCAATCTTTCTTTTTAATGTATCAAAATCCATGTTTATCTCATGGAGACTTCAACCAAAAACCATGCTTATTGTATCAAAACATCATAAATGCTAAAAGGAAATCAAAGTAATAGTTATTCACCTCTTTAACTTGATTTTTCCAAAGATTCTTTGAGTTGTTGATAAATGCCTTCAAAACCTTCATTTTCCTCAATCAAAGTGGTATTTTAAGTTGTATTCATTATATATGATGAGGGGTCATTTCCTAGTGTAACACTTAAGGTTTGATAGGTTTGAAGAGTTGTTTTTCACCCTTTAGTATTTTTGAACGATTTTTCATTTATGAAAAGCTTGGGATTTGCTAAGGAATCAAGACAATTAGTCTTGATATAGAGATGGAAAGGGAAATCGGATGGGAGAAGGAGGTAAGATGGATGGGTTGAAGAAATCTCCATCCCCTCATCCCTATTTATATTTGTTATAAATATCTAAATTTAATTGGTTTTAATAAACTTTTGAGTTCCGCCAACTAGAACGCGACACGTGGCGCCGTACACTTGGAAGGTAATCTGGCAAATTGCTCGAGAAGTCCTTATATTTTGGGTTGTCTTATGGTTTGGTCATGGAACTTTGATCAATATTACTTAACGTCCTTTCACTTAACGTGGTTTTTCAATTAAGTGGCTACATTTTGAGTCATACTAATCAATAGTCGTATTCTTGTCTCTAGGCTTTACTTGAGTAACAATCTTTGCATTTTGTGGCATCTCGACCGGTTACTCGGTCATCGTCAAAATATTTATATTTGTCAATAGCAAACTCATGTGGTTATTCAATCATTGCCAATAACCACCTTTTAACTTCAATTCATTGTCAAAACATCGATCATGTTGTCAATAATCATAATTCTTGACATTTATTTGCTTAACAATCTTACAATAATTCAAATACGATTACATTGTCATATTTCAATTCAATTTGAGTGGCAAACTCTCAACTTTGAAGTTCAATACAATTCTATTTCTTGGTATTCATTCGAGTGATAAATCTTGTAAATTTACAATTTATGCAATTCAATCCAATCACTTTGTTATAATCTTATAACGTTTCAACTGATGTAAGTTCAAGTAATTTTCTCATCATTATTAAAGTGATGATTATTTTGCATAATTTGTTTATAAAATTTTGTGGGATGTTACACGGTACGTCTCCAAGCCCTTTACTAGAAATGAAAAATAAAGGGAATGATTTCGTAGAGAAGATAATTAGTTGTGGCAATTTCTATAAAACTTTAGCTTTCCAAACTACACTTGTTGGCATGGCACTCGCAACTATCAATTAAGCTTGAGATCAAAAGATCTGGATTATTATTGATTTTGTATTTTCTTTCAGATTTCTTTTCAATTCGTTTTTTTTTAAGTAAACAACAGATTTTTCATATGTCTTTGGATAGATATTTCTATCTTAGTTTAATATTTTTTACTGCTATTCTTTTATGAGTGAGTGAATGCTATTTGTTCATTTTTTCTACTAATTGGTGCCATGTAAATCTTTTTCTCTTAGACAGTAGTTTTTTGACACACTTATGAATGCATCGAGTAAAGAAACGCATAAACTTATGAATGCATCAAGTAAAGAAACGCATAAAACTGAATATCTTGAAACATAGTTCAACTGGTAACTTTTTTTTTTTCAATTTTTTTGTGCATATTTTTATGATTGTTATTGGTTTTCACTTTTTGGTTTGGCTCTACTAACCTTCCTTTAATTCATTGTTTAAGTATACATGCACGTTTCCCCTCCTCACTGTATATAAATATTGATAGTATTATCTAGAGATACAACAAATCAAGAAGGTGGCCAGCTGAGATTTCGCAACTGGAAAATCCTATTTCAATAGGGGAATCACTTTTACGAATTTCTTAATAAAAAAGATCCTTCCTTTTCTCCATTTCTTATAGAGAAAATCAAGTGTCCGTATCTATTCCTTTTCCGGAGTATGTTATTATTATGTCTTTAAGGTTTATATATTTGATCTTGGGGATTTTATGTTTGTTCTTGTATTTTCTATTCAGATTTTGTTCTTTTCTCGATTTGAATGCGAATTTTACATATGACTCTGCTCCTCATATTGCAGTGAAAAAACGATTCTATTTTCTTTGTCAAAATAAAAAAGGTAATCTAGTTAAAGTATTTTTTTATTTTATATATTTATTTATTGTGTTTTTAGGTTATGAATTTTGTTTCAATCAGATTGAAATCAAGTAATTTAAGGAAATATAAGAGGAATTTGTAGATCTAGATTAATACAATAGGGAGTGGGTTTTGGAGTTGAAGTGAAAATAGGGGTAAGAAGAAAGGCACAAGTTTGGTACTAATAGTGTGCTTCAACACCTCCAACATGCTCTTATATAGATAGATTGTGCCTAAGGCTAAGAATCGCAAATGGCACTTTTGAGAACTTGGAGATGCCTTTCTAGACTATATCAGTCTGTGGACTAAGTGGCAAGTGTAGTAGTTATAGTCTTGATTACTGTATGTCAATTTAGTAGGAGATTGTTGGGAACAATCTCCCAACTGGCCAACCCTACTTCTCTTTTTGTTCTTCTTCACATCTTTCTTTTGATGATTGCTAAGAAGTGCTTCATAACGTAGTAAAGAATTAGCAATGTGCTATGCAATCTAGGGTACAAAATCAGTGATGTGTGCTCATATGACTTACCTTAGAATCAGTGATTGTTTCTTTGCAATTTGATAATGTACTCACGTCGCGTCTCATGCTTTGAATGGAGAAATTTGATTTGCAGTTAAATTACTAGGAACATGTGCTAAACATAAAATATGTTAGTACTGGCCTTTCGAATCCCAGCTCTGTAGATAACTTACTTGATTTGAGATGAACATACTAAAATGGGGTCGATATACGCCAACATGTTCAATTTATTGTGTAAATCTCAGCAAGTGTGATATGAATTCTTGTCTATATTTCCTAAGCTTTTGCAATTGTTTAACTATTACTTGGGTTAATTGCAGAATGGAAGAAATCCAGTACATTGTAAACGAGAAGGACTAGTACAACGACAAGATAACCCAGCTATCAGCCTTTAAGTTGCTGGGGACATGTTGTAGCCAAGGACCAAGAATCTCAGCTGAATCTCATCTGAATTGCGAAAAGGAGTGAGCCATATGTGATATCGACCGACACAAGAAGATAAATAGTGCGTAGTCCTTCCCAACTCCATCAATTGTCACTTTTCAGAAACTACTTGCTGTGCGTTGTAATGAACCTGTCTCCATCACTTCAATAATGGAGAACAACGTAAACATTAATGAAGTTAATAAGGCTGTAGATTACAATTAACTCTAGACTTTATCAGATGGAGTCCAGATAATTACATAGTATTGAAATAGCAGTCAGTATTCGTGTACGATGTACGTTATGGCCTAGAGTCTGGATAATGACGATACGTTCGTTATTAATTCAGAATCACACAATGTTGTCTTGACTTTATTCTCTACAGTCTAGGATCTTTCACATGACACTAAAATTGAATTATCGACGTTCTCCGTACGCTATGGTCTAAAGTCTATATACATTTATTATTGCTGCAGCATATAATCTTATGTTAGAATTTCAGAATTGGGGCAACATCAAACCATCTACTCTAGACTCTACACCAAAAGGTTTGAGAAGTCTAAACTGCGTACGTTCAACAAAAAACACAGTTATGTACACATTAACTAGTCCGCCAGGTTAGCATAACGGCCATTGCTCTGTCCGTCGGCTGCTTTATACTCTTAAAAGGGCTTAACATTATCTAACCAGTTACTTTAATTCTTATATACTCTAGTTTAACTAATGTCAAACTGATGATCCACAACATACATGGTGGGAAGACGAACGTAGATTGACACCGTGGTCGAATGAAAAATAGGGGATTAGGAGACGTCATATGGGCAATGCGGATCTAGCAAGGAGAGTGGATTCGGATGACTTACGATCGAGGTGTAATGGTACTTAAGTGTGCAGCAGATTGAATGGCATTTTTAATCTCAGAAGCTCAAGTTAGGAATCCTCCAAATAACAACTCAAATGCTTTCTTTCATCTTCAAGTCCGTGGGTTTGCTTTGCAAAGTAGAGTACGAATTTCACACAAGCACATAGGATTTGATTCAAAGCTTATGTTGGAAATTTCACGTTTTTCAAAGTTTCTTTGTCAAGTCTAATTACCTTGATGTAGACAAGACGCTTACCTTAAATGGAAACAAGGGAAACTGGGGATATATGCGTCATTTTAATGGTTGAATATTGCTACATGTGGACTTATAATTTTTTTCGCCGTTTTCGACAATACGTAGTTACTTTTCGCCATTTCTAGAAATCTCCCAATATTCTATAACGCATGTAAATATAGAGGCTTTGCTGTGTTTCGATATGTATTTTACGATAATATTTGTGATAATATACGCAATGTATATTGAGATTTTAATTTTATTCACTTATTTAATAAGTGCTTTCAATTCTTATTTTGCTTCTAATAGATAGATCGGAAGAATGAATTGATACATGTTGTACGAATGTAATTGGGTCAAGAAAATGAAGAAGTTGACCAAGTCTCGTGTGATTTCTAATGGTCACGACAGGACACTTTATAAAAATGAGGGTCATTAGTTTAGTTCATTATAGCATAGATATATGGCAAGGAATAGATTGATGAACAAAATGTGATTGGATATATAGCATGGATATATAGGTAAGTAATAGATGGTTGAGCAAAATGTAGTCGGTTTGGAAGTTGATTAGTGTAGTTTAGATGCTTAGTCTTGGTAGACTTCTTGGCATCCTTATAAATAAATAGAATAATCAAGTTTTGTATATTTTTGTAGTTTTAGTAGTTTAAAATTTTTTATGTTGTTTATTATGTTTTGTATTTTAAATAGTTATTATGAGTTTTGTAATTATTTTAAATGTATTAGCTTTGATTGTGTATAAAGTTTCAATTTTTTTTTGGTAGTATTATAAATGTGATGGATTTGCAATTTCTCAATAATGTATACTAAATGAATAGATTCTCTTTATTTGACTTATATTCATTTTTTTTTATCTTTCTATCTTCATTTTTATTTTTGTTTTATCCACAATGTAACAATAATCTTATATTAATTAATATATTAATAAAATAATATGAACTAATGATTTTTGAAATTACAAATGATGGGTACCTTTCATACTTCTATATTTTTCATCCATAACCTTTAGAAATTATTATTTTTACTCTCAATTCTCATCTTATGGCGCTATCTATCCTTTTGGAGTAAAATGGACAATAATATCTTCCAACTATAATTAACATAAAAAGCAATAAATAATAAGTAAATAAAAAAATAAACAAGCTTATTAATATTAGCAATAATATTCTAATACTTATATGGATTCCTTTATATGTCTTATGTAATTACACGTATGTATATCATGTGGATATATACAGCTAAATGGCATACACACATCAACCACGTGAACCATATAGGTTCCATAATAGCACTTATGTGGGTGTGAAAATTTTTATTAATATTGAACTTTTTTGCTCCTTTTTTTTTTTTAAAAAAAAGCAACCAATCGCATTATTATTGTGTTTTTATTTATTTTTAATGTACTAAGTTTTTTAGTTGGCAATTAGAAGTTATTATAGTCACTTCTAGTTAAAAGGATAGATAGAGCCAAAAAGATGAGAATTGAGGGTAAAAGTATTAGTTTCTAAATATATGAAAGGTTGAGGGTAGCTAGTTCCACTTAGCCCAAATCTTTAGATCTAGCATCTATTAGGATTTAAGTAAACATATAGAATTCCGATACTTACATGTCTAAAAATTAATTTAAATAAGTTTATATTTATTTATTTATTTATTTGTGTAAACTTGGATTATGTCACTATTACAAAATTGGACAAAAAAAATAGACATACACGTCGGTTGTTGAGAAAAACGACGCGTAAAACACAAGCGGTGGCAATTTTGAAAATAATGGCACTATAATGGGCGTCAGTTGTTCAATGACAACCGACGCCCATTATTAGTAAAGAGGCGTTGGTTTCATCGAGGAACCAACGCCATGAAACCGATGCATCTTCTTCTTTTTTTTTTTTTTTTAGTTGTCTCAAATTTTTTAAAATTCAAAACCGATGCCTCTTCTTCTTTTTTTTTTAGTTGTCTCCAATTTTTTAAAATTCAAAATTCATATTTGATTCTTGGGCGAGGAACCGACGCCCATTCTTCATGTTTTTTGAATTTTTGAAGAATGGGCGTCGGTTCCTCGGGGAAGAACCGACGCCTATGGTAGTTCTCATGTCTATATATATACTGCAGTTCTTATGCAACATCCACTCGAAGAACTTGTACCTCTATAGCATTAGTTAGAATCAAACACAAAACCATCTCCTCTACTACATACTCACCTCGCCCAACCTCATTCTCTTCCAACATTAAGCCTTTATCATTCTTCCCTAAAATTGAAAATCCTCTCCCATGGAGCTTTTTACTACCTTATTATGCGTACATTTTCTTCTTCCCCAATTGACAGAACAATTGATCTGGTACCTTTTTTTCCCTTGTCACTACTTTTTTTTCGTTTACGTTTTGTTCCTTTAATTCATTTCTTTCTATTTAATTTACAGATTTAGAGGAAGTTCAAACAAGAACTGAAGAAGAAGAAGAAAGATGCTAGTTGTTATCTTTTATTTCTGGGTTTTTTCTTTAGGTTGTCAGACTTTAATTTGTTTCATGAATCCTCTAATTTGCCTTTTTAGGGCTTAAATTTATGCTTTTTGTGCTTGTCGTATGCTTTTTCATGTAATCTAATATATATTACTCTATTTTGTTGTAAATGAAGTAGAATATAAATGGAATCGGCCCACTTTATTTCAATTGTTTGTTTAAAGTACAATGTTTAAGGGCGTCTACACATAATTCATTCTTGAATTTTAAATTTTCAATTTGAATTTCCAATTTTGAAGCTAGTGGATCTAGATGAGCCCCCCCCCCCCCCAACACAAAAAAGGCGTCGGTTGTAACTTTAAACGTCGGTTCCTTTACAACCGACGCCTATTGTCTATTTTATTTTTTTTTTAAATTTGGCATTAGTCGTCGGTTTTTGTGAAACAACTAACGCCTATTATTACATTTAGGCGTCACCCAACAACCGACGCGTATACCTTTACCATGCACGTATCTGACATATACGTCGCCGTCAAAATCGATGCGTATTCATGGTTACAACTTATGCCTAATGGGTTTTTCTTTAGTAATGTGTATGTGTTTAAAGTCTATGATATTTTCAATGTAAAAATGAATTGAATATATTATTGATGAATAAGAGTGTAAATCAAATTAATTAATGAATAAAGAGATAAAAATAGTGCTATTATGTGCCTAATCTGATCACTTTAATTTGAATAAATGCACCAAATATCTTAAACGAATCAATTTGGTTTCACTTATTCTCAAAATATTTTATTGAATAAATGTTATTTAGGAAGACATAAATAGTAAGATACAACACATTACGACAATATAAAACATTATATGGCTAATCATATTTTATTAAAATTTCATATATAATCTGAGATAGTTTCTTCCCGTGCAACGTACAAGTGTGAATCTAGTTGACTAATGGAGTAAGTGGATCTCTTCTCTTGAGAATAGTTTTTTTTTAGGGGATTCTCTTCAGAACAGTTGGTAGTTCATATTTCATAACATATGGGCTCTAGTTATCTTACTTGCTAGATTTGCTAGAGACGAGTTAATGAGAATCAAACACCTTATTATAATTTCACTCACTATTGATTTGACAACTACTCAATAATCATTATACATTTCAAACTTTTATTAATCTCTACCATTTATTTTACATCATTATAATTCATTCTAAATAATGAAAATCAAACAACCAATGGCAATCCAAAATCAATTGTAGGGGGTTAGAGTTTCAAACTCAGAAAATGAAAATTAATGGGAAAGAAGTCAAGGCTCAGATCTAGGATAGGATGTCACGAGTGGTCTAGGGCTGTCGCATGCAAAGTTCGAAATGGCGAAAATATGCCTCGGGGTGTTATTTCTTGATGAGACAAGGCATACGCCTCAAGGCGATTGAAGCGTAAGCTTCTCAACAAACTGATACAAATAACTTATTTCAAGCAAAGCAAAATAAATTGATCTAAATTCCAATACATACATCATCGCATGTAATTGTTATTGTTAACAATCTCGTATTTTGCACCTAGTGACTGACTAGGATGATGAATATATTGAATATAGCATGTAGCAAAACCATTTATGAGAAAAAGAACATGAGTAGTTAACACAAAAAGGGGTATCATGCTTATCAGATATCGACTTTTATAGTCGAAACACGACAACTTCTTCAAGAAGAAATAATAGAAAAAACAAGAAGATATATTGATATGACACGAATTTCGCTGCTTTTGAATTCCAACTTACTCTTCCGATCTTTTCTACTTTAAACGATAAATTGAAAACAATTCAAAAAATTAAAAATTGGATGCCAATGTAGAGGCTTATGCCTCTTGAGCCTTGAGGCATAAAAGCGTAAGCCTTACCGCCAAAGGCGTAAGCCTCTAAAGAAATTGCCACACATCGGAAGAGCGTCAAGGCTCCAGACAACCGTCTCAAGCTGAAGTGAACCGGACTTTTAAAACTATGGTGGCATGTATATATAGACAGGTTGTCAGAGCTCTTTCTGGTCTTCAGCATCAATTGACCCTAGTACTTTGACCGTATGAGCAGATGGCTTAATGAACGAATTAAATTGCGATATTCTGACATTGTTCCATAAAACAAAGTACAATAATTCTTCTAAAACTTATACAATCTCTGCTAACTCATTCTATGTTCTTTTGTTCTTCAAAGTTAATAATTGCTTAAATGTTACTATTTCATGTAATAATAATGTAATAATGCCGGGGCTAAACCCTATGTGAAAGTGAGAATGAAGACTACCACATTTCTTCTAAAATCTTATATATATTAAAGTAGGATAGTGGCTATATGCAAATTTTCCCGCGAAAAACCACTATCCTTCTTATTTATGCCTCTTTTTTATTTATTTTATTTTAATAATAATGATACACACACACATACATAATATACACATTTTCAATTAATTAAGTTTCAAATTAATCTCTAATATCTTATATATATGTTTTTTATTTTATAAACATATATAGAATATACGTAATTATAATCTCTATATATATAATAAGATAAATGTGGTTTTTCCAGCTTATTTTCTGACTCTGTAAGATTTCTGACTCTGTAAGATTTCTGGCTCTATAAGATTTCTAGTGACATCATTTAATTCCTTTTTTTGTATTTTTTATCTTTTTTTAAAAAATTATTACGCTAATTTATTAAATAATATTCACTTTTCCCTTTATTAATTCATATCCAATCATCAATTCATGGTAATTTCTTTAGCCAACTATTTTGAATTCGGAATCTATCACTTATCAAATTGAATACGAAATTAATTGAGAGTTCTATGTCAAAAAAAGCAAATAATAATCTTTATAATTCAAAAACGATTCATAGTATGTCTCTAAACGAATAATTTTCTAAAAATCTATAACCTTATTGTAAATTTCAATTTTTAATGATTTTTGAAGAAATTTTTATATGGTTATCGTAATGCAATAATCAAATTTGATTTTTTTAAAAATTATAGTATTTCAATTTGCCGATTCTATAATTAATAAGAATTAGAACTTTTTTATTATTTCCCGTGGAACAAATATTTCAATTTGTCGTTTTAAATATGGTCTTACTGTATTTGGAGTTGGATTATTTATTTGTGAGATAGACTGAACGTTGATACAGTTGCACTGTAATAGTTCAACAATTTTTAAACATTTTACTTTTATTGAATCACCTCAATTAATTTTTCTTTATATATGCATAATTAACTGGTGTTGTAATTCAAATAAGTGTTATATTGATTATGTTTTTCACATTCTAGACTGGAGATCCTGTGTTAGAACACACTTGCCCCTCCCCTCTCCTATATCTTCTGTATCAAAAAAATTAACTGGTGCAAAAAGTGTTACCGACGAACAAATCAAAATATAATCGAATGGTTATAAAAATTTATGTCTCATAATACTAATATATGACTCAACTAGCTGTGTTAATAATTTATTAAAATTTTGTATAAAAATTTATTGACATTTGTTATTAGAGTAATTCTAAGTTGACATGTTTATCTGATATGAGTAAGTGATATTTATTAGTTGGAAAATATGAATTGGTTGTTTATATGCAAGTGATGAATTTGAAGGTCCACAATCATCTAATATATGGTTGACAACTAAACATGTCACTTTTTTATACCATATAAAATTATTACGATTATTATTACTTTTAGATCCGTTGCAACGCATGGGTGAGAATACTAGTATATTATAACAACAAAGTTTATATCTTGGATTTGGATTTTGGAGTCAATGTATTTTTCAAAAAAATAAAATAATAAAATAATAAATATATATATATCTCTACTATCCCACTTATATATGCTTTTATTTTATATACTTTCAATCTTTTTGGAGATTGCAAGTTAATCTCCAATCATATATATACATTTTTTAATACACACACATTTCTAATTAAGCTCAAAATTAATCTGTAATTTTATATTATTTGTTATCTATTAGTGTTTGGTATATCTATTTACTATTCTATTAGTTTTTAGGTTATTTTCAAAGATTTTATATTTCTTTAAAATTCTAATAGTTGAGAGATAAATTTCAAGTCTTAAGTTATTAAGACTTCCTTATTGTCTCGATTAAGTACCTATCGTGATATTAATGACATAATAATATCAACAACAACATCAATAATAATAAAGAAGTAACTTAAATTAAATCAGTTTTAAAACTTTTACTTTAATTCAATTCAATTTGAAAAAACAACGTGTCATAAAACATATGACTATGTGTTTACTATATTACTTTTATTTTTTTTTGTGGGAACATATATATTGGTAAAAATTTAAGTTGAAGGACACAATAGTAATAATATTTGATGATGATGATTTAGAACAAAAATAAAAAATTGTTTTAATTCATTTTAAAGTCGAAAGTGGTTAAAAATTAATGTTATGAGTAAATCATATAGAATTTATCTTTTATTGAAATATTGCTTCCCTCGAGTCTTTTGTGATAGGAGGGTATGTACTTTACAATTTTTGAAAAGGACTTAGTGAATATTGATTTCTTTACAGAATTTATGACACTATATGAGGATATGTGAAAAATAATTTTTCCAAAAATATGTGATAGAGAATGAATATGGTAAAGAATTCATTCTGATAAATGAATAACATCCACACTCTAAATGTGTTCTTAGATTTCTTGTATTGATGTTTATTGAACAAATATACGGTGTATAGTAATTTTAAAGTTGTATAAATTTTGTATACTCTCTTTTCCATTGTTTCTTGGTTTCATATTCAATGTGAAATTAAATTTATATTAAAAAATTCCTCATTAATTCTCATTTTATTAGTTAAGAGTATTATTTTATGAATGATAATTTAATTAGCTTTGTGTCAAGTGAAAAAATTGTACGCAATAAAATTGTAATTATTAGCAACATGTGTATATGAGTGAGTAATACGCAATAAAATTATGACTATTTATTTTTTTAAATTACACATTTTTTGGCTAACTGTTGTATTACGTGCAACTCACAGGTATACAATTAGTAAAAACTTAATAATAGGTGGTGTAATATTCTAATCGTGCCATGTAGAGTTGATGATTAGAATGATATAAAAACTTATATCACATCAATCATCAAATATGTTGTTTTAATGATGTGTTACTATGTGTTCAAATTTTGAAATTCAAGCTTATTCTCTTTGGCTACATTTTCACTACAAATTTTATCAATAAGTCAAATTCATATCAACCACACATTCTCTATAAGCAATAATTTTTCATATTTCTCGAAACCCTCTCCACTTTTTCACCATAAATTTTAAACAACAATCTCCTTTCACACAAGCCAAAACTTTTGTAGTCTAAAAGCTAGAAAATAAGCCACAAAGAAAGAACCCTTAAACAAATTTATAAAAGAAGTTGATTTTTAAATTGTAGTCAAGTTTCATGTTTCATAATAATTACAGCACAAGGCTTTTACGAAGAGATAACCCAGTTCAATTAAGTAAAATAAAAATAGATAAAAAAGCCAGAAGAATTGGGTCTCTCTTTCAATTCTGACACCCATCCTTTCTGCAAATTCTCAAAAATTATAAATCATTTTTACTCCTTATTTTGCAAATTTATCATTTCGAAATCCACCACACAAGGAGAATTACAAGAATGGTAAATGAAAATCACGTGCAGTGGGCAATCTATATGCTTTTGAATGTCCTTTTTTCTCCTTCGAAATGAATATTAGATTTTTATAACTAAAAACAATTTGTTTTATTATTATAAATCCCTTTGTAATAGTAAATGAAAGGGGGGAAAATCAATGAAAAATTAAGATCCTGCCTTTTTAATTAGAAAAATAATTGTTGGGAGAAAATTGAATTGAATTATTTTAACTGTTGATTTATTATTCATTGATTGGTAGACTCCCCCCTCTCATTGTTTACCGTCTTTTTAAAATCAAAGATTAGGTCTTAACAATTAAAAACTTAGAATTGATTAAATATATGATAAACCCTGAACAAATTAAAGTGCGAGTTAAAAATCTTCTTCTTTTTTTTTTTTCTTTTTTTTTGCCTTGGAACAATTTTGCGTGTATGTACGGTACATTTATGCAATTGAGGGTTGGGGTTGGGAAGGTTGGAAGACTGTTTTTGATTTGTTGTCAATGTGGTGTAGTAATAGAAGCGAAATACTAGCCAAGACAATGTGGTTTAGTCGCATTCTAATAACTATTAAACCCTCGATCAAATGTTTAATTCTCTTCTCCTCCAATCTCCTTTTAACGTTAGAAAATAGAAGAGAAATACTATTGTGTGTGTGTGGTTTTTTTTTCGGGTGGGTGGAGTGGGTAATTTTGATCCAGAGACATCATAATTGAGACACCTTGTGTATATGACAAATTCTCTTATACTAGTTTTATAGACTCACATGCAAAATCATGTAAATTATTGAAGGAGAATATACCACATCCCTGAGTGTCTCTATTATGAAGAGAGCCGATGTCTCCCGGATCAAAACTTAGTAGGGGGATGTATGTCATTCCAGTGGTGTTTATTTAAGACTTTAAGTCATTCACAAAAGTATTTTAAAATGTAGTGCTACAAAAAGAAATTGTGGTGGTATTATAGAAGAAAATTCCAAAGTCCAATTCAGTGTGGAAAAGCAATATACTAGTGCTGGTACATATTCTTATGAGCCCATTTTGGACTTTAACTAATGAGTAATGATATACCTAATTATTAGTCCACCAAATTGTTAATTGGTTTCTTGCATGTGTGGTATGCTTCTTTGCAAGTCACGTCGTTTGGCGATACAACACTGGCAGACAGTTGACGTGAGATTAAAACTACTAATTGATAAGTTTATTCTCTAAAAATTTAAATATCAAACAATTTAAATGTTTTAATTGACAATTTTAATCTCTTACCATTTCTCTATAAAATACCTCAATTTATATATATATATATATATATATATCAACCGTTAAAATAGTAAACCAGTTTTGGATTGACATATGGACCCTAGCCATAGAAACCATGGCCTACACCCAAATTAGTTTTGAACCAGAAAGATAAACCCCAAATCAGGAATCACAAAACCCTGTGGCTCGAACTTCCCACCCTCTCTCTGAAAATGCTCTAGAAAATCAGGCCCCACACCCACTCTTCAGTCTTCAACATTCTTGGAAGAAACCCGGAAGAAATCTTTATCAAAATGCCTCTTCCTTCAGATATAGTAACAGATATCTTCTCCCGTTTACCAGTGAAATCCCTTTTACGGTTCAGGTGCGTCTCAAAATCATGGCGTTGTATCATAGACAGCCAAGAATTCATCCGAATGCACCGCCTTCAGTCTGCCAAAACCCGCACCAATCACAGCCTCCTTCTTTCAGAACCTGATCGGGGCATTTATACTGTGGATTTGGGTTTACTTGACAAGGCTATTCCCGTTGATGCTCCATTTCTTGGCGAGGACTTTGTTGGCACCACCAACACTTGCAATGGGTTAGTTCTTGTAGTTCGTCGCTCCCCTACTCCCCCGGTGTTGTGGAATCCCTTTACAAGGAAGTATAAGGTTTTACCTAGCCCCTCTTTCGAATACCCATCTTCTTCTGTGCGTCTTTCCCTCTTCTTTTATTATTATTGGGTTGGTTACGATTCCAGAAATGATGATTATAAAGTTCTTAGAAACGATGAGTTTATGAATGAAGAGAGCCGTGAATGGGTGTGTTGTAAGACTCAGGTTTACAGCCTGAAATCAAATTCCTGGAAGGGGGTTGAGGGGTTTCCGTATTCACTTCTGCATAAGAGTGGACTCTGGTGCGTGTATCTGAACGGGGCAATACATGTGCTTATGAATAGTAAGCTTATGAATGAGTATTACCGCAAATATCCGCGCCAATCTAATAGAATTGTGGCTTATAGCCTTGTGAACGAGAACCATTTTGAGTTGATGATGCCACGGAATATGCCAACTGAGAATGTTCATATGGGTATGATTTTGCTAGGAGGCTGTCTTTCTTTATGTTATGATATCATGTCTAATTTTAGTGTATGGGTGATGAAGGAGTATGGAGCGCAGGAATCCTGGACTAAACTGTTGTCATTTGTTGCCTCTGCATTGCATAGTCCTCTTGATATGTTCAAGCCGTGTTTTTATTCAAGAGGTGGACAAAAGGTTCTCTTATTCAGCACTGAAACCAGGTTTATTTGGTACGATTTGGAGAAAAAAGCTATTGAAGATCTCAACATTGATGGTTTACCCTTTGTGTTCACTATTGAGCTCTGTATTGGAAGCCTCGTTTCGCCCGTTGGGTTGGAGGTATGTGATGGGGTCAAGCAAACTGGACAACAGATAAAGAAAAACAAGATAATCAAGAAGAAAAGGTAAAGTTAACTAGTTTAATGTTATCTTTCAACTTATTAACATATTTGTATTTCTTCCGTCTTTTCTGGTCTACTCATTCTATGGTGTTCACTTGTACAACACCTGTGCACTCGATTGGGGATATTGTTGTTTATTAGTTTCTGGTTGCAGATTTGTTTTGGTTATTTTTATATCTTCTATTGTGGTAGAAAATTTTGACAAATGGAAAATCATCTTTCTGCTGTCTATGTGGCAAAGTAGTTTAATGCTACATTTTCGCCGTGTAGTGCTGTATGTAAAATGTAATTCCACCTCACAATTTTCCTTGTATTTTCAGAGATGATTTCCTCTCGGAGGGTTTCAAGTTGGTACTTTAAAAAAGGGATGAGGAAAACAGTTAGGTCAGTAACATATACCGCTTTCTCAATAGTTTCTTGATTATGATGATGATTTCAGTTTATTCTGATTTTGTTTATGTTATCTGTACTAGTTTACATAAGCATGCCAATTACAGTGAAGTTATGCTATCATCTCTATCACTTTTATCAAGTTGAGGTTGATGGTTATCCTATCTGTTCTTTTTCATCTTTGAGCAATTGTTTTGATGTCTGGATCTTACATTAAAGTCCTAATACTTGTGCGAGTGAATGGTTCTTTTCCTTATGGAGTTCTGACCATCGTTAACTTCCTGCATCCTATATATGTTGTGCGGCATTTATATTTCTAAATACTTACAGTTGATCTGAGTTGAAAGATTTTCAGTTGATCCTTATGATGATACTGTCTTCCCTTAACCAATCAGTTCCTCTTCTCCTTTTAGAATTTTCATTGAATTAAGATAGAGGGCCGGAGAAAATTGAAAAAGTAAGGAGAAAAGAAAAGGAAAAATAAAAAGGGAGAATTGTTCAAAATTACTTGCGAGCTTCATGAGTGTATTTGGCAAGAGAGTGCTGGGATATGTAGATTACAGATCCTTGCCATTATACACAGATGTAGACATCTCTCAAGGTTTAGTTTTTATGTTCTTATGATTAATAAGGATCCAGCAGGGAGAACACTATTGATAAAAATATGATGTTAGGTACATTTGTTATCTTTATATAAGGAGGCTTTTTCGGAAGATTCATTGTTAAAAATGACTGCAAAATTGGATAACAACTGCTGCCGGCCATTCTGCCATCTAGGGCAATAAAATGTCGAAAAATGTAAATGATGCAGATGCTTTATGTATATGCATGAGATTAGTTAATCTGAAGAAACTTTTAAGTTTCACTGTTCATGCATGTGTGCTCAGGTCATTCATTAATATTTCTTAATAGAACCAGAACTTACAGGTTCGCCTGCTGTGTGATGAGAGTGAGAAACGACCACAATTTCCTCGTCTTTTTTGCCTTGCTTTCCCAATGAAGGTTGTTTTGATCTGTTGCTGCTTCTGAATAGTTCCTGTGCACGACTTTGGTTCGATGGTGCTTAGGGAAGTATGTATTTATGCTTATATTAATGTAATGAAAGAAATTTGTAAAAAAGTCCATGTTAGAGGATCTGTCTTCAAATGTTTAACTACCAGTTAAGTTGGATTCGTTAATCTTAGCTCTAGTTCGTTCAACCTTCTTAATCAATTGCCATATTCTTGCTGCCAATCCCCTGGGCGACTTGACAATTTGGCTTACCAGCCGGCTCACAACTTAGACAGAAAAGCTTACAAATACGTCTTCATTTTCACTACTCTGAAGGTAATATCTCGACTTTTTAAAATAAACAGTGGTCTTTAGTCTATGTTCATCATTTTATATCACTTGAATCTACTGATAAATTTCTTACTTGAATCTCATTGGCTTCTTCTGTAGTGAACCCTTTCAAACACCTATTTGACCCCAAGCACAATGGGCTCAATTTCATAAGCTTTCTCTTTTGTATTTTATCACCAGCATCATCATCATTATTATTTTTGTACGATGATATCCAAATGAAATGAGTTTGTAAAATCCAGATTATTAAAAGCTTTTATTTTTGAGTAAAATTAGTGCATTTAATACCAAATAGCTTCTAGGCGTTTGAAATGTCCTCAAGTCCGAAAGGTTCTAGCTTTTGGCGTAATAAGTCACTTTGGTTGAGAAATGAAATCATGTGAATTCGGTTCGTCTGAAACATTTTTACTACGGACCTTAACGGGATTTCTGCACCCAAAAATAATTACCATATACATTCTTGTGTTAAGCCCGTCCGTTTATAATCCCTCTCTCTCTCTCTCTCTCTCTCTCTCTCTCTCTCTCTCTCTCTCTCTCTCTCTCTTAGCTCTAGGGACCGTCACTCTATCTCTCTTGTTCTCGCAAGCCCCATCCCGATTCATCCCACTCGTGTATTCTTTCACATATAATTTAACTGTTTCTGTGGTGTCAACACTAATTTGAGAAGAATTAGTCTATTTAGGCATACATGTAAATAAAAGCTATAACAAAAGGGGGGGTTAAAATTATCTTATTACCTCTAAAATGACTTTGGAACCCTCTTGAATTGTGCAGGGTTAATAAGGTAATTTAAACTCTTTTTTACTATAGTTTTTGTCTAGATGTATGTCCAAATCACGTAACTCATTTGAAAATGGTGTATTATTGATTTCTTTGATCCATGTTTCAGTTGGACATATATATATATGCAGTTGTACTACTATAATGTAGAATGTAATTGTACTAAAAAACACTAATTTGAGAATACAGAAAATGAAAAGAAAAAAAGAAAAAAAATAGTGAGTTTCAGAAAAAGATAGGATGACAAAGATTCCACTCCTTTTGCAAAGTGGTAAGAGTAACTCTTATCAAGATGAGATTTTGGGTTCAAATCTATACATCTCTCTGAAGCTCCCCAAATTGTATGAAAAGACTTTTCTGTTACAGGAAAGACGGAAAAAAATCCTATAATCTCATTCGCTGTAGAAAAGGGAAATTTTGATGTAAGTAGATACATTTGTAAGAAATTGAAAAAATACTACCATTTTTACTATTTTGTTCTTTGTAGTTATTATTGGAAAAATACTTCATATCTAATTTTGAAGATAATAAATTTCGGAAATAATAAAAAAACCTAAAACAATTTTAAAAAAAATCACAAATAATTAAATGATATTCTAAAAATAAGACTCCTACCTATTTAAAACTCTTTAATTTTCTTTCATCCACAGTTATCATTAATTACATCCGTTTCTCTCTCATCTAGCAATAATCGTCGACCTTTACAAAAATAGTTACATTAATAATATTTTGGGAAAAAAAACAGAATGAAAGCATATCACTAATGATCGTTGCCACCGATCCTTTCCAACCTTAAAAACCTAGGCTTCCAATACGATTTACTACTATTCTTAGAAGATGTACTTAGAAAGTAATCAATAATTAATCTAACATAAACTCAATTAAGCATAGTTGTCAATCATTGCACCAAAAAAAAGGGAAAAATGATGGAGCACGTCTACATTTCTCCATCAAGTAAACACCAAGAATGCAGCAAATGTTCAAATCATATAAACAACCATGAGTAGGTAATGGCATAATTAAATTCAACATTAGAAAATAAAAGACAAAAAATATTAGTTCTAGCAAAGAGGAATATATTTCACGCTCCTCAAGCTACCTCAATTTTGTGTGAAAACAGTATGCTAAGGAAGGTAAAATGTCAAGAACTGACATTAACATAAGTAAGAACTATTCTTTTTTTTTTTTTTAAATGAGCGTAAAATGACAACTTCGTTTTGTAACTTCAATATGCATATGTTACATCCTTAAACTTCTTTTTATCTAAATTTAAGTCGGAATGATTATTTAGAATCAAAAGAGGAAAATTTATATTAAACAACGGGATGCTTACCTTTCAAGTTTTGCTCCCTCTTCGCAATATCTAATAGACACATATACAAATAGATCAATCCTAGAGAACATAACAGTCACAAGCAAGCTAATTTATTTTGATTGTATTAATATTGCAGTAAAAACATATAGACTATAGATCGGATGAGTGTTGAAATTAACGTAATAATTTGAAGACAGCCTGAAAAAATCGTTCGACGACCGAAGGATAGTTGCCGTGAAGAATAATTTGCATCGCATGGAGAATCAAATTAAATAGTTGGTTGCATTTTTTGACTGAACAAAAGTGAGGGAAATGTCTTGTGCAGGGTGCAATGAATGTTTGCAGAAATAGTGGAAATATATTATTTTAGGTGAGATGCAGTTTGTAAGGATGTTATTTATGGTTAATTGCATGCATTCAGGTTGTTAAGAAAAAATATGTGAAAGTTTCTTTTGATTTATGGGAACTTACATAGAAAAGTTAAGATTTTGATTTAAAATTTTAAATTATTCATTTGCAATGTTCTCTATGCAAGGTAGTATATTAACATAAAATGATAAAAAATAAATGAAATAATAAAAAGATTAAAAAACCGAATTTATATTGTGAATTTTGCACAAATGTCAATGAATTATATTATATAAAATAAAATTTAAAAATCATACAGATTTAAAATTGTTTAAAAAAACGAATTCAATTTTTTTTTTAAAAGACATAGGAAACGGAATTCAAGTGATAATCTATATAATCGCATGCATTATAGTTATTAAGATAAAATATGTAAAAGTTTCTTTTGATGTAAGGAAACTTTTATAGAAAAGTTAAAATCTTGATTTAATTATTTAAGTTATCCATTTGTGATGTAATCTATGCAATATATTAAGATAAAAGGACAAAAAATAAATGAAAATACTAAAAAGATTAAACAAACCGAATTCATATTGTGAACTTTGCATAAATGTCAATGAATTACATTACATAAAATAAAACAATTTAAAAATCACACAGATTTAAAACTGTTTAAAAAAGACCGAATTGAATTTTTTTTTAAAGATGTAGAAAACCAATTTCAAGTGATAATCTATATAATTGTATGCATTATAATTATTAAGATAAAATATGTGAAAGTTTCTTTTGATGTAAGAGAACTTATATAGAAAAGTTAATATCTTGATTTAGTTATTTAAATTATCCATTTGTGATGTTATCTATGTAAGGTAATTTATTAAGATAAAAAATAAATGAAAATACTAAAAAGATAAAAATAAACGAATTCATATTGTGAATTTTACGTAAATGTCAATGAATTACATTGCATAAAATAAAATTTAAAAATCACATAGATTTAAAACTGTTTAAGAAAGACCAAATTGATTTTTTTAAAGATGTAGAAAACCAAATCCGAGTGATAATCTATATAATTACATGCATTATGGTTATTAAGATAGAATATGTAAAAGTTTTCTTTGATGAAAGAGAACTTATATAGAAAAGTTAAGATTTTGATTTAGTTATTTAAATTATCCATTTGAGATGTTGTCTATGTAAGTTAATGTTGTCTATGTAAGTTAGTGTTATCTATGTAAGTTAATATATTAAGATAAAAAGATAAAAATAAATGAAAATAATAAAAAGATAAAAAATTAATCAAATGCTAGGATTAAGTGTTAAACCAATGACCATAATGCAAAAACTGGATTGAGAAAGTGATTTTGGACGGAAAAATGAGAAATGTACTAAATTCCTTTAATGAGTGTGTGTACACACACACACCCATATATTTTTTAATAGCTTGAAGAAACAAATTAAATATTTGGCCGAATTTTTTGGTTTGAGAAAATAATTGAAATTTTGACTAGAAATGAATAAAAAGGCTAAGTAAGTTTAGTTGTATAATTTAGGGTTTTTTAATGTTGTGCAATAATTAGAGCAAATGGAGGAAAAGTACCATTAATTGGGTTAGTTAGCAATTATCATTGTAATCTATATATACATTAAAGTAATTTAGTTTCCATTTCCCATTTTCCCGCCCAAATCACTTTCTAAATCCGGTTATTGCATCTTAGCCATTAGTTTAACACTTAATCCTAGCCTTTGATTATTTTTTTCTTTTTATTATTTTCATTTATTTTTTATTTTTTTATTTTAATATATTACCTTATATAGAGATAATAACAAATGGATAATCTAAATAATAAAATCAATATCTTATATGAGTTCTCTTACATCAAAGGAAACTTTCACATATTATACTTTAATAATCATAATAATGTATGCAATTATACAGAGAATCACTTGGAATCGATTTTCTGTATCTTTTAAAAAAAGTTTGAATTTGGTTTTCTTTTTCTTAAACAGTTTTAAATCTTTGTGATTTTTAAATTTTTTTAATGTAATGTAATTCATTGATATTTATGCAAAATTCATAATCTGAATTCGGTTTTTTTATCTTTTTAATATTTTCATTTTTTATCTTTTTATCTTAATATATTATTACTTTACATAGAGAACATCACAAATAGATAATTTAAATAGCTAAATCAAAATTTTAGTTTTTTCATGTAAGTTCCCTTACATCAAAAGAAACTTTCACATATTTTAGCTTAATAACCACTTAAATTCAGTTTTCTACATCTAGAAATAATAATAATTAAATTTGATTTTTTTAACAGTTTTAAATTTGTATGATTTTTCAATTTTATTTTATGTAATGTAATTCATTGACCTTTTTGCAAAATTCACAATATGAATTCGGTTTTTCTTATCTTTTTAGTATTTTCATTTATTTTTTATCTTTTTATCTTAATATATTACCTTACATAGAGAACTCACAAATATGCAATTTAAATAATTAAATCAAGATCTTAACTTTTCTATATAAGTTCCCTTATATCAAATGAAATTTTCACATATTTTATCTTAATTATCATAATGCATGCAATTATATAGATTATTACTTGAATTCGAATTCCGATGTCCTTAAAAGAAAAATTATATTCGGTTTTTTTGAACAGATCCAAAATTTGTTAGATTTTTAAATTTTATTTTATGTAATGTAATTTATTGATATTTATGCAAAATTTACAATATGAATTTTGTTTTTTTATCTTTTTATTATTTTCATTTATTTTTTTCATCTTATCTTAATATATTACCTTATATAGAGAATATAAAAAATGGATAATTTAAATAAATAAATCAAAGATTTTAACCTTTCTATATGAGTTCCTTTACATCAAAAGAAACTATCACATATTTTATCTTAATAGCCACTTGAATTCAGCTTTTACATCTAAAAAATAGTAATAATTGAATTCAATTTTTTAAACAATTTTAAATTTGTGTGATTTTTAAATTTTATTTTATGTAATATAATTCATTGATATTTATGCAAAATTCATAATATGAATTCGGTTTTTATTTGGAAATAAAACGAGAATCCCACATTGGTAATTTAGTAAAAGAATTGAGAATATGTACCTATATTAACGTACTTGGATAAGAATTATGCATAATAGGGTCTTGACTTATGGGTCTTGGATTTTCAAAAAGTTTAAAATTTTAATTGATAATTATTGAAAAATATTTATTATGAATCATATCCGTATTTATCTCAAACCATTGGATTATTTTCTGGATTGGTTCCAATATTTGTCAATTTATGATTTTTCTAATTGATTTGGTTATGTCAGTTCACTCAGAGACAATTTTCTATTGATATTTCGAGAATTTTAAAATGAAAATGTCTGAAAATTATGATACGTCTTAAAGATGACCAAATAACAAATTCTACTATAAATGTTATAATATATTATTGTTCATCATTTATTTGCTAAATTTATCGGATGTAACATAGTTTCCCGTGCGTTACACACTGACAACTTAATACAAGCTACGTATAAAAACTTTCTTTAATGTTTTTCTTAGGTTTTTTGTGTAGACAATTTTTTATCTTCATTAATTAAAGATATCGTATTACGGGTAGTAACTAAATTGTTTTTCTTTACATATACATAAATGGTCAAATATTATAATTTAAAATTTTTTTATACAATCGTGTTTAATTTTCTTGAATTGCTTATATTATCTGGTATTATCATCCTGTGTAACGCACGAGTGAAATGCTAATTATCATTAAAGAATTGCATGAAAATGGGAAATCTATTCCAATAAGGTTAATTGTTTGATTTAGTTTTCAAATTCTATAACAATTGAAAGTTACATTTGATAGAGGGATATGTATATAGAAGTTTAAAGATTTTAAATTCATGATTTATAATTATCTCTCCATATGTTAAATTATGTATATATAATTATTGAAAATAATAAAAAATAAAAATAAAATTAATCAAGGGCTAAGATTAAGAGGTAAACTAATGGCCAATATGTAAATGTCGGATTTAGAAAGTGATTTTAAGTGGGAAAATAGAAAAAGAAAATTGTATTGCTTTTAAGTATATATATATATATATATATAGATTATGTCACAATGCCACTATAGATTTCAATTATTCCATTCTTTCTTTGCTTTATTTCATTAATTAATCAAATATGCTCTATTATTCATCTTTTTTGTTATTGGATGGTTAATGAATTCCTTAAAATGAGAAAATGTCAAAAAAAAAAAAAAAGACTACTACATCCACGAAAGGGAAATTTCGGGCGAATCTACTTAAATTGTGAGAATATATTATCATCCCTTTTATTGCAAGAATTTTTTATTAAATTAAATAGAGTATCATTTTACTTCAACATGTGAAGGAAGGAAAGAAAGAAATTATTCAACGCTCCGCTTCTTATTTGAAGGGAAAAGGATGTTGTATTACAAATTTAACCGACCCGTTTTCTAGATAAGAGCTAATAAAGACGGGTATACAATCAGTCCAATCAGACGTGTGCTCTTCCGATCTAAAAGGCATAATTTGCAACACAACGCTTAACACGATTCATATGATCATATCTCTCGTAACATGGCCCGCAACTCCTTTCTCGTAACAGCTCATGGATGTCATCCATCTAGTCTGGCTAAGGAAACAGATCAGGCTTTAAGTTCGGAGCTCGATCTTCAATCACACACCGCCACTCACCTAACGTAGGCCACGTGGAGGAGTGTGATTAGTTCAAAGCCTGATCTGTTTTCTTAGAAAATCATGTCACCCATCACAGGTACAATTAGCGCTAGATGCTCTTTCATGCATAGACGGTTCACCAACCGTAGCACATCACACTCCACTCGAGCCAAGTCCATATTGAGTCTAGAAACGGACCTTTGCTCCACCTTGTGGTGCTTGAATCCTACTACAAAAATCCACCCAAATTATTTTTGAACCGGAAATATAAACCCCAATCCGGAATCCCAATACCCTATTTGCTCGGTAGTCACATTCTGGCGCCATACATATGGTATGGTATGACACCATATAAGATATGACCCATATAGACGCCACATGAGTTATATAATGCCATACTGTATTATATGTACAACGATAGATTAATTTTAATTTGCTCGGACCCCCCTCTCTATTATCGTCTTGTCCTGAACAATCAACCCCCAGTCTTAAACGTTCTTGGAAGAGACCGTGAAGAAATATTTACCAAAATGGTTCTTCCTTCAGATATGATAGTCACAGACATCCTCTCCCGTTTACCAGTGAAATCCCTTTTACGATTCAGGTGCGTCTCAAAATCATGGCGTTGTATCATAGACAGCCAATAATTCATCCGAATGCACCTGCTTCAGTCTGCCAAAACCCACACCAATCACAGCCTCCTGTTGTGGGCTATTCTCATGGAATTCATACTCTGGATTTGGGTTCACTTTACAAGGCTATTCCCGTTGATGCTCCATTTCTTCGCAAGGGCTTTATTGGCACCACCAACACTTGCAATGGGTTAGTTCTTGTAGTCCGCGAATCTCCTTCCCCCCCCCTTGTTGTGGAATCCCTTTACAAGGAAATATAAAGCTTTACCTGAGCCCTCGTTCGAATGCCCATCTTCTTCGGTGCGTCACTCCCTCTTCTTTTATTTTTATTGGGTTGGTTATGATTCCAGAATTGATGATTATAAAGTTCTTAGCATCCACGAGTTTATGAACAAAGACAGTGGTGAATGGATATGTTGTAACACTCAGGTTTACAGCCTGAAATTGAAATCGTGGAACGGGATTGAGGGGTTTCCTTACTCACTTATGCATAAGAATGGACTCTCGTGCGGGTACCTCAATGGGGCAATACATGTGCTTATGAATAATTATTACCGTCAATATCCGGACAAATCTAATAGAATTGTGGCTTATAGCTTTGAGAAGGAGAGCCATTTTGAGTTGATGCTACCACGGAATATGGCAACTCAGAATGTTATTATGGGTATGACCTTGCTAGGAGGCTGTCTTTCTTTATCTTGTGATATCATGTCGAGTGTTAGTATATGGGCAATGAAGGAGTATGGAGTGCAGGAATCCTGGACTAAACTGTTTTCATTTGTTGTCTCCACATTGCATAATCCTCGCGATCTCTTCAAGCCATGTTTTGATTCAATAGATGGACAAAAGTTTCTCTTCTTCTCCAATGAAACCAGGTTTATTTGGTATGATTTGTGACGAAAAGCCATTGAACATTCAGACGTTCATGGTTTACCTGTTATCTTCTCTCTTGAGCTCTGTATTGAAAGCCTTGTTTCGCCTGTTGGCTTGGAGGTATGTGATGGGGTTAGGCAAAATGGACAACAGAGTAAGTATGAGAAAATCAAGAAGAAAAGGTAAAATTAGTTACTTTTATATTATCTTTCAATTTATTAACATATGTGTATTTCTTTGTCTTTTCTGGTCGACTTATTTTATGGTGTTTCACTTATACAACTTCTGTGCACTCAGTTTGGGATATTGTTGTTTATTAGTTTCAGGTTGCAGATTGGTTTTGGTTACCTTTATATCTTTAGTATTTAGTGTTGGCTGTAATATTATAATTTCTGATACTCTGCTTTTATATTTCATTGACCAGGGTACTCGAGGTTAATAAGAAACTGACAAGTAAATACAAATACTGGGCTAGTTAACTGTCTTACTGGGGCCTTTAGATCAGCAGGTCTTATTTTGTTTGTCTAGAGTACCGAGTTTTGTTTACTGTTGTAATAGAGAATTTTCCAGTGTCCGAAGTCATTTTAATGTAAAGATTCCTATTAAATTAAATTAAATTAAATTTTGACGAATGAAAAATCTTCTTTCTGCCGTCTATGTGGCAAAATAGTTTAGTGCTACATTTTCCTCCTTGTAGTGGCGTACATAAAATGTAATTCCACCTCACAATTTTCCTTGTGTTTTCAGAGACAATTTCCTCTGTGAGGGGTTCAAGTTGGTACTTTAAATAAGGGATGAGGAAAGCAGGTAGGTCAGTAACATATACTTGCTTTCTCAATAGTTTTTTGATTATGCTGATGATTTTATTTATGTTATTTGTACCTGTTTACATAAGCATGCCAATAACATCGAAGTCATGTTATAATTTCAATCACTTTCAGTTTTATCAAGTTGAGGTTGATGGTTATGCTATCTTTTCCTTTTTATCTTTGAGCAATACTTCACCAGTGAATGGTTCTTTCCCTGTATGGAATTTGACTTCTTCAACTTCCTGCATCCTGTGTACATTGTGTGGCATTATACAGTTGATCTGATTTGAAAGTTTTTCAGTTGATCCATATGATACTTTCTTCGCTTATTCATTTCATTTCATTTCCTCTTCACCTTTTAGAATCTTCACTGAACTAAGATAAGGTATGGAGAAATTGAAAAGGAAAAATAGGAAAAAAAAGCTGAGATTTTTCAAAAATACTTGTGAGCCTCATGAGTGTATTTTGGCAAGAGAGCACTGGCATATGTAGGCTATAGAGATCCCTGCTATTCTGTACAGGTTTAAACATCTATCAAGATTCAGTTTTTTTGTTCTATCGAATTTTGAGGATCGAGGTGGGAGACATTATTGATAAAAATATGATGTTAGGTACATTTCTTAACTTTATCTAAGGAGGCTTTTTATGAAGATTCATTTTTAAAAGTTATTGCAAAGTAGTTAAAAACTGCAACCGGAGCCATTCTGCCATCGGGGGCGATGAAATGCTGAAAAACGTAAATGATGCCGTCTCTATTCATGCATGTGTACTTAGGTCATTGATAAAAACACTTGTTTTGATCTACGGGACTCAGAGAGGTTTCATATGTAGAGGATTGCATTTTATTCTCAGAAGATGATGCCCATCTTGGCTTCCATTTGATGCTCAAGTTCTGCCTTTAGTTACAAGTATATATGAAGTTGAAGGCTTGAGTTGATTGGCATTTCTACTGTTTTGTCTCCCATCCACTTCTGTGAAATTCGACTTTTCTAACAGAATCTCATCTTACAGGTTCACCCGCTGGGCGATGACAGTGAGATACGACTGCGATTCCCTCATGTTTTGTCGGCTTGCTTTCCTAGTGAACTGAAGATTGTTTTGGGCTGTTGCTGCTTTTGAAATAGTTCCTATACAGGACTTTTGGTTCCACGGTGCTTAGGGAAGTTTATGTAATGAAAGAAATTTGTAACAAATCCTTGTTAAGATGATCTATCTTGAAATGTTTTCCAGTTAAGTTGAATGTGTTCCCGTATTACATTATGTGTTTTCTTTCGCCATTTAAATTCTGCATGTATAACTCGGGCTTGTTTTATAATGATAAAAAACTCTACAATTGACGTGATTTATTAACTTGGAATCAACTAATTGCTTGGCAAGCCATTGTTTATTATTCCCTCCGTCCCGAAAAGATATTTCTCCCCTTTTTTTTATCTGTTCCAAACTATATTCTCATTTCTTAAGTTAATTTTTTAGTTTTCTAATATACTCTCATTTATGGTACATAATAATCAACAATAAAGAAAAACTAAAGTGAAATATTAAATAAATAAAATGATATATTAAGAAATATATTATTAAATTTTACATTTTTAATAACATTAAATGATATTTTCTTAATTTATATGAAAAATGAAAGGAGAATATTTTTATAAGACAAGGCAGTAATAATAATGGAAGATTGGCTAATAATGAATAGTAGGTCACACGTTGTACGTGCAGTATTTTTAAATACGTAAGCGCAATTAAATTTTTTTTAATATTTTCCACCCGCCATATATGTCGATAATTAAATGATTAAATAAAATTAATAAAAAGGTGAACATAGATTTTCGGGAAGGAGTTGATAGGATGATATAAGATTTGCATCATTTTAGTGCAAAGTTGCAGCAAGATGGTGGAAAGGGTTACAGATGCTATAAAGATGTGAGCTGTCTAATCAGAGCAGTAAAATTCGATTATTAATTTTATGCTTCAAAATATTAATTGGTAGTTTTTATACTTTTGTTTAATTTTGTTTTTATCGTGTGTGTTAACTTTTCGAAAATTATTAGCTTTAACTTTTCGAAAATTATTAGCGACATTTACGTCAAATATCGTGTTTAAAGAAATTTTCTCAAATTTATCTTAATCTGAATTCAATAACTAATTTTATTTTTATTATATTGCTGATATTACCTCTTCCGTTTTTATGATGTTCTAATATAATTTGTTATTTTGTCAATAACCTATGACCGTGCATCGTACGAGTGTATAACTAGTCATTATATAAAGTACAATTTGTAATCTGCAAGTTTTGAATATATGGTATGTAAGTTATAAATATGCCCTAAATAAAGGGCACCTTCTGTAAATTTCCCTATAATATAGTTAATTAATAGATAGATTGCATGATGCACATGCAAAGCATGCGAATATGTAGTCTCGATCTAACAATATATGGTATAATATCATATTATGTCATATAACCACGTGAGGTCTATCGGAACAAACCAGACAGGAACCCACAATCGTGTGACATGTCTCGTTGCATACTACATGGTCATATAACACCACATGATACTCTATACACATGGTATTGAATAATTTTTACGCAAATAGAGGCCAAAATTTACCATCAATTAGAGCATCTCTAATGCAAAGATTAATGTTAATGGTCTACTAATGAGAGAGATACAGACCAAAAATTAAATGGGTTCCGTCTTTATATTTTTTTTCATTTTTTTCTTTTAATTAATTTTCTTTCTTTTACCTCTTTTTTTGTTCTCCACTTTTTCTTCACCACGTCACGTGCTAACTAGAGAAAAATAAACATTCATCTTCACATTTTCTAGTACTATTATGTTATCATTAGCTTGAATTTCTATCACTCTCACATCTTTTTCAGTTTTTCCTCTTTTTTCTACCGTTCTTTCTATAGTTTTAAATGGGGTAATTTACCCCTAACGACCCCAACTTTTCACGTTTTTACAAATCACATCCTCAACCTTTAATTTTCCTTCTATACATCCTCAACCTTCTAAGAATTCTCCAATTTCGTCCCTGGTGACGGAAACCGTCAAATTCATCCTTTAAGGTCAGGGGCATTTTCAGTAATATATAAAAAATTAATATTTTAATTTAAAAATAAAAAAAAATCAAAAAAAAAGGAAAAAAAAAGAGGGGGTCCCGCATGCTGCCATTTTCGACAGCCTTCATTTCCGGCAGCCAAAGAGCTGTCGGAAATGAGGGCTACCAGAAATGGTAGCAAAATGGGAGACCCAGAGGGGCAGGAGTCTCCCCCTGTGCTTGCTGCCATTCACTACCAGAAATGGCTAAATGGCAGTAGGGCCTCTTTTTTCTTTCTCTTTTTTTTAAAAAAAATTAAAGTATTAATTTTTTATATCTTACCAAAAATGCCTCTAACCTTAACAGATGAATTTGACAATTTCTATCACGAGGGACGAAATTGGGGAATTCTTAAAAGATTGAGGATGTACAGAAGGAAAATTAAAGGTTGGGAACGTGATTCGTAAAAACCTGAAAACTTTGGGACGTAAGGTGTAAATTACCCTTTCAAAAGACAAGGCCGTAGCTCACCTTAGGGCCGGCCTTGGCCTGAAACAGTTGTCATGTTTCAATGTTTCAATATATGAAGTTTCATCATATTGATATATCTTCTTATTTTTCTATCGTTTTTTCTACAGCAAGTTGTCGTGTTTCGATTAGAAAAATCGATGTTCAACATGCATGCTACTCTTTGTCTTACTAACTACTCGTGTTCCTTTTCTCACAAATGGTTCTGCCATATGTGACATTAGTCCGCTCATCATCTTAGTCAATCACAAGTTGCAAACTACGAGATTGTTCATAATAGCAACATATGATGATCTACGCACTGGAATTTTGATCAATTTATTTTACTTTGTTTGGAATAAGTTATTTGTTTTACAATGTTTGAAACTATTTGTATCAGTTCGTCAAGAGGCTTATGCCTAAATCGCCTCGAGTTGCTTCAGACATATTTCTGTCTTTTCTAACTTCGCTGTTTTTCATTCATATTCAATTAAAATAATTATCTTCTCTATCTCTCACCTCCACACCACCTTGTAATCACAGCCATGTATTGTGAATGCTTAAAAGAAGGTCCTTGAATTATTCTATTCATAGTTATGAGTTTACTTAATTTTTTATGTACTGGACACTTGGCACAATCTTATTTTTCTACCCATCACATCATATTCAAATCAAAAGCTATCATTGGGCCACACGCATGTGTGTAAAAATTTAGTAAAACTTTTAAGTAGAAATAGATTTTTCCAAGGTGCGTTTTGTGCAAATAGCATGACAGACTAATCCATTACCAAATTTCAAGGCAAATACCATATACACTACACGTTCAAAAGAATGTGTCCTGTGTTGTACTCCAAAATATAGGTCAAAGCTAAGGATAGTCAAGTCAAGAGTCAATATGTTAAAAGTCATAGTACACGTGGGATTGAGGACTAGAATGAGCCAAGATAATCATGAATGCCTATTTCCGCCATTTTGCCAAAGAAGTCGGACAAATAAGAAACAAGTACAAAATAAAAGGATTATATGACAATTACCCAAGACTTAATTGCTAATGAAAGATTGTTAATCAAGTAGGGGCCACTTTAAGACACTACTACGTGAAATCCCATATCTTTCTCTCTCTTTCACATTTTCAATTATAAAAGGGGAGGAAACTCTCTCTCTCTCTCTCTCTCTGTGGGATCCCTTTTCTCTCTCTACATCTTTCTCTCCAATAATTCTCTACAACTCTCAAAAAAGAGCAGAAAACAAAAAACATTTTGGTTCATCATCCTTCATCCTCCATGACCTCAATTTTTACGCACAAAAATAAGAGAGATAGAGGAAAAATGTTCTATTCGATGTGGAGATAATGATACGCTTCATACGGGTTTGATCCACTCAAAAGCACTCTCAAAAGTTGTATACAAATCCAACTCGATTTTGTTATTTATCACCTTCTTTGTTTGTTGGCTCGAATGGCAAATTTTGACGTCAACATCCTGCCTTCTAATTCGACTTCATAGCATTCACCAAACAAATTCAATAGTGGAACGTCAATGGCAAACAAATTCAGAAAATAGGTTTTTAACCCCAAACTTATCCATTCACTTAGACCATGTTTAGCCAGAGAAAAAACTCAAATTTGAGCCTCCAATGCCAAATAATGCCAAATGTCAACGGTTAAAATTCAAATTTTAAAGAATTTAGAACGTATCTTTTTCTTGGGGGGAGAGGGGGATATATATGGGGGTTTTCCCTTTACTCGTATGCATACAAATAATGTGAGGAATGAACCTATTTTTGGATTTTTTAGTGGTGGAATGAGGTGAAATTTAGCACTTTCTCCTGGGGTGATATGATCCGGATCTTTTAAAACCTATTTTTGACTTGGTACTAATTGAAGATGATGATCATGAGAATTTTGATTTTGAAAGTCAAAGAGGGAATTTTAAAAGTTTTGAAGGCCTCGTTACGCTAAAAATGAAGAAATTAGAGCTTGACCAAAAGTTTGGGACTAAAATGTAAATGGTGCAAAAGTTAAGATCGTCGAGTTTCGGGCTTGGATTGAACCAGGGAAGATCAAGAACATATAATTTCATTGGATTCAAGGGCTGTTTGGATGTTTATTTTAAGTTAGAGAGCCAAATGATAGGTTTTGGAAGTTATATGAGCCAACTCCATAGAAGTTGAGAACACAAGGGCTTGTATTGCAACTCTAGAGAAAAGAAACCAAAATGGCCATTGCGGAAGCAGCCGGAATCCATTGCAGCCGCAATGTGGATTCAGCTCAAAATAATAGAATGCACCGAAACACTCACGTACTGCCGCATGCTACTATTGCAGATTTGTGGGATTCCCTTTTGATTCAAAATTTGAAATTAATTTCTTTTCTTTTTCTTAATATTTGTAATTTTCTTGGCTTCAACCTGCATTGTAGAAAATAGACCACATGTCACGCCCTCAAATTTATTACCTTATTTTCCTGTATTATCGGCGTTTAATGATAGTGAAAGCATTTGAGAAATCAATCTCGACTCACAATTGAAGGCGATACTTTACGATTACAAGTCAAACTACTATTATACATAATATCATATTATTATAATTATACAATAACTATTGCAGGCCACCCACAATGAAATCTCGGCCATACATCGAAATCTCAATCACATATATGTATCTTCTCTACCCTTGGGATGATCCGGCCACATAGCTCTTAATTTAATGCCTACAAGATTGTTAAAGGGAAAGAGGGGTCGGTACAAAGTACATAGTGAATAACAACATGTATTAGCTCATGATGAAATGCAGGAAATGCCATAATACGACAAAGGAAACCATTTATATGCACAAGTCGAGCCACCACTAGCTTAGCCTCTACTCGTAAGCGCAAGACGTAAAGATTCACTGTTTCGAAATGACCAAGATTAGTTAGCATGGTCATAATACCACAAAGTAAGGCAAACGGGTAGACAGCGCCACTAGTGATGCTCAAAGGAAAAAACAATCATTTACTCAAAACAAGTGTGCACACTGATGTATCAAATGTCAAAGCAATACAATAGAAGCATGATAAGCAATTACGCTCAATCAAGTATCGAATACCAAAGAGAATTAAGGAAGGCATGAGTTTCGAAGAGGGAAAGTTAAGTCACGTGTTACTCACCTTTTGATTTACCAAAGATGGCTTGAATAATTCAATCAAAGCTATTTTTCAAGTTAGAATCTTTCTATATATAGTAATGAGCCTTCTCAAAAGACAAATAGATATTTTTATGGGTTTTTAATGGCTGTTTTCCGTCCCACCATAGTCGTGGAACAATTTGGTGTGTTTGGGAAGGCAAATGGATAGGCAAAGGATGTTGGGGAACTTTGAGGACCCAATTGCCCTATTTATAATAGTTAAAATTCAATTATTTTTAAATCTCCTTTGAGTTCCGCCAATCGTAATGAGTCAAATGACACGTTAGACACCATACACTTGTAGGGGTAACTTGGCTAAACTAGGTTTGTTCATTTATTGCTCAAGAAAAAATTTTACTTTGTGTTGTCTTTCAATTAAGTTACCGTACTTTGATTTTTATTGCTCGGAGTCCTTTCACATAACTTAAAATAAGTCTCACCCTTAAAATTTTAACTTATCAAAAGGACCAAATTGTTCATAAAACATGCTTGAAATTTATTGATCTCGAATTTAAAAACTTTGGGGATGTTACTCCTCATTTCATCCATTGTAGACAGAGGCAGAGCCAACCGTTGATATCAAGGTGTGCCGAAAATGTAGATTAATACCAATTTGTATATTAATTTTTTTTTACAATTATTTATATGATCAAAAAATATTTTTTTTAATCAAAATAGGATGTACCCAAGCAAAGGGTGGCACACCCTACCTACGCCCCTGACTGTAGATTAACTCGGATGATGAATTTGAATATTGAATGAAAATTTCAATTTGGAGATTAATTCTCCTTCTTTAATTCTTGTGTTTGTTCTAATAATTTTAGGACAACCAAATTCAAGGGTGAAGTGTTGTAACTTATGTTTTAATTTGAAACTTTTAAAACGTTCATTGGTTTTAATTTCATGTTTTATTTGTTTTAATTTTTCGGTTTCGAGTTTTATTATGTTGTAACCCCATTATGTATGAATTAACTCTACCATTATGGTATTCATGTGGGGGGGTTATAACCTAGTCACTATAGAAGGGGCTTATTCTCATTTGAGAATGATACATAAAAGGTTAGAAAAGATCTCTCATATATCTACCTACTTTATACTATTTTGGCAATACGATAGAGACTTGTTCTTCACTCCATGTGATCATGCTCATGGACAGAGTATTGGCTGAGAGCTAAGGGTTTTATTTGGAGCCGTGTCACGCCGATGTACCCGCACGAGGGGAGGCCAAGACAGTATCATTAACACGACTCTCTTGAGCCAGCCATTCTAACTTTTTCTCTACTATTTCTATTGTCTTATTTGATTGAAATACTTTGTTTGATTTAATTAATTTTTATATTATTCAAGTATCACACAAATCACTAATTTTCCGCAACAATCTAAAGTCGTGTTATCTGTGTGATAATATTTGTTGAATTCATATATACTAACATAAATCTAATTTCTTGTTTTAATTACTTATTGATTTGTTAGTAAAAAGATGCACGCTAAAGATCCATATGCTATTTGGATATAGTTGGTCAATATTTTCAATTTGTCACTTGCTAGAATCATTTTTCTGTATTATTTTACTAACCATAGTTCCTTAAGTTAGATAAAGTAGTAAATTTATGATTAACTTTATTTCTGGTTTTGGAATTGGAACATTACATTATATTCTTAGATATACCATTGGGCATATTCTGCTTCTGTCATTTATGCAATAAATTTATCTGAATTGCATTCTGTTGATTGGAAAGTATTATTTAGCTCACTGGGTCATTTATGTAGGTTTCATATTGAAAACCAATTTTGTATCTCAAGAGCTTAGATTTGTTCTAAACCAATTTAATATCATTCAGAACTAATTTATTACTATATCTTTGCAAACTAATTGATTCCACTGCACTACTTTCTGAATATTTCATCTCGAAAAGTTTTCTGAATGGCTTCAAGATAGAAGTTCTTTATTTCTTGGATTATATAAAAGGCTATCTATGTCTTTTTGAAATTTTAAATTAGATTTGGATCATTTTGTTGAATTGGATATGCATTGGGCTTTGTGTGGTATTTAAAATTTTTATGGTTATCCTGGTCCATACATATATTTTTGACCCAATTATCAGTGTTTAACTTAAGGTGATTTGGAACTTCCTTTATCCAATAAGTGGGCATAACAACCATTTATCGTTCATTTGACATTTGTCTTAATGTGTACTAAGAAGTCTGAAAAATCATATTGGGTGGTCAAGCTAAGATCTCATGCATTCTACTTAAGGTGAAATGTTATTAACAAAGCTGAAGGTACGTGTTTGTATATGATCTTGTTTCTCTTTATATATAATTTGCATGAAATACCTGAAAGAGTCATCTTTCTGCACCTCTTGCTAAGTGTAGAATTTTATTTCCTTGTTTTGTTTAAATTTCTAGTGCTCTATTGATCTTAATGATTCAAAGAAAATAGAAATTACGTCTACTTGAAATTTGATTAGCTTACAATCATTAGGAAATTCTGTTAGTACTTCCAATCATTTTAATATACTTATTCTACTTATGATTCTCTGAAATTTAAACTTCATCTTAAATCTTTGTTATTGCCTTATATTTGTTTGAAGATGAGTATGCTTGCAAAGTTATTTTCTTGGTATATTCATTTTTAGTTATTTCTTTAATTGCCTTCATAATTCTTAGTGTAAGAATGGTTTCTCATGATGATACTAATAATGTTAAACCTTAAAATTTAATAGTTTAATGATGGCAAAAACGAAAGAGGTATTGGTTAACTCTAGAATAAATTACAACAATTTGAATTCGATTGTCATAATTGAATCCTAAGAACTATTTCCCATAGGCTAGGTTATATTTAACAAAATATCACTAGTGGTAAGTTTAGAGGCCTAGTACGGGATAAATGATGATCTATTCATAGGTAGATGCCTATAATAAATAACTACATGAATTTCAAGGTTTACCATGTAAAAGAGAAAGGGTCCTAATTTAGTGGATACTTTAAGATGCATGGTGGATAAACTTCAACCTCTCTGACCTTCTTGTTTGAACTTAGCTAAAGTCTAAAGACATACACAAAGAACCTTAAATCAAGTGCATAATTCTTTAAGAATTGAATAAGGTTTAGAGGAACAGTTTCAATCAAGTAATGAAACTATAAGAGTTCTAACTTTTCATGATATTATCAAAATTTTCATAATATTATCAAAGACAATCTTATTATTGAGAAAATTCTACTCACCTAGAAATTCTTAAAAGTGTGGAGGTAATAATTTTTGGCACGAGAAGTTGCACTTTGTATATGACATATTATTGTTATCCTAATAACACAAAGCACAAGATACTATTACATCTTGGAGGTAAATATTGAATATCAAAGATTATAAAATGTCAGTATTGGAAAACATGTCTAAAAGGACACAATCTATCATCGAGGGGATGAGTGAGCCCACAAGGGAGTCACCTCTAGGAGTAACCCAACCTTTGTGATTGGAGATCCCATCTCGTAGCACTATATTATTTGTGCTCATCCCTATGGTCATAGTACTAAAATTGTGACGTTAGGAAGGATTCAACCCTGAATGAGTTACGAGGCGAGAAATCTCACGTGGTGCGAGTCACACGTGTCCTTGGAGGACTTACCTATGTAAAAGTTACCATAAGGCCGTGGCTATGTGATTGGGCTATTCCCTAGAGACTCTTACTAGAATCAAGATAAGAACGCATGGCTTTTAACAGCACTACCCACTAAGAACTTAAGCCTAAATCAATATTATGTGTGGGACAATTGAAGTTTGGCCAATAGACCTAATTCAAGGCTTCAGTTCATTATGATTCTCTCAAATGGAAGTTGTCATCACTAAGCGAGGTTCAAGTCGCAAGACGCCAACGCCTATTACACAGTATAGTATTGCCACTATATATATTATTTTTATTTTTGAATGTTTTAAAGTTTGTGGGGGATTGTTGTAACCTATGTTTTAATTTGAAACTTTCAAAACATTCATTGGTTTTAATTTCATGTTTTATTTTTATTTTTTATTTTTTGGTTTCAAGTTTTATTAGATTGTAATCCCATTATGCATGAATTAACTCTACTATTATGGTATTCATGTGTGGGGTTGTCACGCCCCCAATTTTTACAATAGCAAAAGCATTTAAATATGTATTTCAATTCAGAATCGAGGGCGAGATGTTACAAATATAATTCAAAGGTGTTGATGCTTTCGTTGCGCACTCTGATAATTAAGTGTCATGTGGGCTACCCACAACGAAGCATCGGCTACGCTCCAAAGTCACGATCACATACATATATCTTCTCCACCTTCGAGATGATCCGGCCACATAGCTCTAAATTCAATACCTAAAGGATTGTAGACGATATGAGGTGAGTACAAAATACTCAGTGAATAACAACATACATTGGCCCACGCAAAACAATACGAAAAAGGGAACCTTTATGCACAAAAGAGGTCATTCACAAAGATACAAATATACAAAGATGCGAAGCTCGGGTACATCACTAGTTTGGGGGTGAGTACAAAGTACCCAATGAATAACGATATGCATTGACTCATGATAGAATGAAGGGAGGCCATAATACCACAAGAAAGCCAATCATAAGTACAAGTTAGGCCACTACTAGCTTAGCCTCTACCCGTAAGCCATACAATAGACAAACATTCAATAACAATTCAAGATGGCCGAGACCACGTAGTAAGGCCATAGTCTCACAAAGCAAAGCCAACCGGTAAACGGCGCCACTAGCGGTGTCCAAGAGCAAGTAACAATCATTTATCCAAAGCAATGATGCACCATTAATCATCAAAGGCCAAATATAATTAAAGGAAGACACAAGTTCCAAAAGAGAGAGATCCAAGATACAAAGAGAAGAAGAGAGCTGAGCGATAGAAAAGGATGGAGTCAAAGACATGTGTTACTCACCTTAAAAATTACCCAAACATTCCTTGAATAATTCTCACATAGAAAAGTGCTATTAAAGTCTTGAAATTCCTTAATCAAAGCTATTCTTGAAGTTACAATATTTCTATATATGATAAGGAGCCTCTTTCAAGTGAAAAATAGGTATTTTAGTAGGTTTTTGGGGTTGGTTTCCATCTCACTATGGAGATGGACGAATTTGGGTGGAATGAAGGGGAAGTTGGGGTGTTGCGATGCTTGGAAAAGTTTGAGGAAATTCAAGCCTATATATAATAGTTGGGTATTTAGTTAGGGTATTTAGTTTGAGGACCTTCAAGCCTATATATATGTTAGGGTATTTAGTTTATTACTCGAGAAATCCTTATATTTTATGCTACTTTGTAATTAAGTCACTGTACTTTGATTTACATTGATTAAGCCCTAAAATTTTTCTTTGGATGTTATTTAGGTAACAATCTTTACAAATGATGCAAATCATTGGCAAAATAATTACTATTTTGCTTATTTTATGGTTAAATTTTACTGGATGTTACATGCACTATAACCTAGCCACTATAAAAGGGGCTTATTCTCATTTTAGAATGATACACAAAAGGCTAGAAAAGATCCCTCATATATCTACCTATTTTATACTATTTTGGTAATACGATAGAGACTCGTTCTTTATTCCCTGCGATCGTGCTCATAGACGGAGTATTGGCTGAGAGCTAGGGTTTTATCTTGGAGCCATGTTATGCCAATAATACCCACACGAGGGGATGCTAACACGACTTTAGGACAGTGTCCTTGACACGACTCTCTTAGGCCAGTCATTTTAACTTTTCTCTACTATTTCTATTGTCTTATTTGATTGAAATACTTTATTTGATTTAATTAATTTTTATGTTATTCAAGTATCACACAAATCACTAATTTTCCGCAACATGAAGTCCCTTTGAGTATTTTTACTCTTTAAGGTTAGAGTTTTTTACTCTAGTTTGCTTGAATTTAGAGTTTTTACTCTAGTTTTCTTGATTTAGTTTTCTTGAGTTCAAGATAAAATCTATCATTTTAACGGCCTTTAGCTTTCTTGAGTGAATTTCAATTGAGTATAGGAATCAGCGGTCAATATATCGACAGGTCCTCATTGGGGGTTAGCGAATTTTAACCGATTTCACCTTTGCATTTTAGGTTTTACCATTTTGATCTTTTTTGTCCTTTGTTTCAAATAGGTTTTTTCCTTTGAATTTTTTACTTTTGGTTTTTTTCACATTGGAATCTTTGCCCAATACAAGGTGCTCTTAAGGTGTAAGAAGTCAAAGGTGGGACCAAATTTGGTCCATCTTTTACGAAAAATTTTGATACTTCTAAAATATCATACTCCAGACATGAGTTTAAAGGTCCTAACTTATTATAAAATTGAGACAATAAATCTTATATGTGATTTGTTAATTAGCAAGGGAGTACTATTTTTTTTTCCTTGCACCTGTTTCCCCTCTATTTTTCCCCTTTCCCCTTTTCCCCTCCACTTTTCACTCTCACAAAGATACTGTTACCTTCCCATGCTTTCTCCTTTACCTTTTCTCCTCCCGTTTTGCTAGTCCCGTTCTGGTGCTATGCATATGACGCTATACGATGTCATATAGTTATGTAACGTGCATCATAATACGTCACATGAGATTATTGAGAAATGACAATTATGTGGCGTGCCACGAAACACGTCATACTACCGTATGGTACTATATATATAGCATTAGATCATTTTTACCCATTTTGCCTCTAGAATGAGAAGTTTTATAAACCCTATTATTCAACTTCTTCTTTGAAGAAATATGCCATATGAGAAATCATTTGTAGAATCCAATCATTTATATCTTTAGAGTAGTGTTGATTTTGGTCTCCTGCCAATTGTTTAGCGGCGTTATACTACCAAACAAACACATGACGTGCAAAGATACACATTACACCAATTTTGCTTTCATGAAACCAATGATGGGTTCTTGCAAGTGCATGTGCGAACATCTTTGCACGTTATATGTCTGTCTTGCGGCAATGCCACCTATGGACGGCAGGGAAAACAGACTTCTAGTTGAGTATTATAATTCAGTTGCATCCAAATAGTCAACCATATATATTTTAGATATTGATCTAGCACTAGACTCTTGGTGCAGTAATAGTATCAAATAGTAGAGTGGAATAATATCATCTATAGATATGAGCACATCATCATCCCAAACATCATATCAGATATTATGTCACATCATCTGTGTGATACCGTAACAGTGCCAGATGCTTAGTGTTAAATAATTTCTAATAGAGTCACGCTATTTAGACATATAGATAGACAAATTATGACAAAAGCTCTTCCGATCTACTACAAAATTTTATTAGCAAGCCACATTTAACCCCACATCATATTAGATTTGAAATGGATAACAACACCACAATTTGTTCACATTTATGTCTAATATAAAATTAAATCTAAGAAAAACAAGAATTAAAATAAATGCGGCGCACATTGTTTAAAAAAAGAAAGAAAAAAAAGAATGTGGTACACATCGAAAGTTTATCTTCACGTCACTGCCGGAACCACCTCCCTATTTTCCCCTCACCTTAAACTGTCGCCGGAAACTCGACAAGCGGAGGTAAAATATGAATTTCTTTTTATCTTCGCCTCATTCGGACAGTAGCCCACTTCCAAAATTTTTAAAAAAAAAAGTAAAAAAATAAATCCCTAAATCTTGTAGTTTTCTTTGCTTCTTTCGATACCGATAGCCATCGTCCAACAAAAAAAAAAGAAAAAAAAATCAATTTAACGTGATGACAGTGAAGATTGTGTTAAAATTGATACAGTTATTGGTGTAACAATTAAAAATCTAAAGAATAGTCACCGAAAAAGTAATAAGAGCTATAGCGGTCCCTTCGGTCAACAAAAGCTATTGGAGAGATTAGGTTATTAGAAAGGAAAATTAAAAAAAAAAAAGATATAAATTTTTTTCAAAATTAAAAAAGGATATAATTTGCTGTAGTGTGAAAATAAAAAAAAATGATGTATGATACATTCAAATTAAGGTTATATTAGTGTAATTTGAATCAAGTACATTTAAGTAAGAGTTTATTTTGTGGTGTTGTGATAAAATATTGTAGTAGCAATATAATTGACTGTGACAAAAAAGGGGTTACCGTATTAACCTTTCCTTCAAAAAAAAAGGGAAGGGGAAGAAAGCTACCTTATGTTACTACATAATTCAAGGAATTCAAGGAAATCTATAATCATTTTAAAGGTAATAAGATAATTTAAACTACTTTTATTATAATTTTTTTTCCCTGATGTGTTTAAATTAATTAATTGTTTCTAATATACATTCAACTTGCTAAAACTAGTTGATGAATTCGTTATAATAAATAACTACAACTATTTATAAATGATCATCAAACAAACCCTTTTTAGCTGAAAATTTATCCGCTCATTCACCTTCTCCCATTTTCAGCTTTACATTTTCCCTCTCATTAATTAGAACGGCTCTAAACCAACCCCCGCTCTTCAACGATTTCTTGGAAGAAATCTTACTAAAATGCTTCTTCCTTCAGATAAAATCGTCAAAGGCATCCTCTCCCGTTTACCAGTGAAATCCCTTTTACGATTCAGGTGCGTCTCAAAATCATGGCGTTGTATCATAGACAGCCAAGAATTCATCCGAATGCACCTGCTTCAGTCTGCCAAAACCCACACCAATCACAGCCTCCTTATTGAGGAACACAAGCGTGGCATGTATACCATGGATTTGGGTTCAGTTGACAAGGCTATTCCCGTTGATGCTCCGTTTCTTCACGAGGACTTTGTTAGCGTCACCAACACTTGCAATGGGTTAGTTCTTGTAGTCCGCCGGTCCCCTCCTCTCCTCTTGTTGTGGAATCCCTTTACAAGAAAGTATAAGGATTTACCTTGCCCCCAATTCGAAATCCCATTAGATCATTTATCCCGGTTCTTTGGTTATTACTGGTTGGGGTACGATTCCAAAAACGATGATTATAAGGTTCTTAGAAACGACGAGTTTATGAACAAAGAGAGCGGTCAATGGGTATGTTGTAGGACTCAAGTTTACAGCCTGAAATCCAATTCTTGGAAGTGGGTTGAGGGGTTTCCATATTCACTTTTTCATAAGAATGGAATCTGGGCCGGTTACGTCTATGGGGCAATACATGTGCTCATGAATAAAAAGCTTATGATTAAATATTACCGCAAATATTTTGACAAATCTAATAGAATTGTGGCTTACAGCTTTGAGAACGAGAACCATTTTGATTTGATGCTGCCACAGAATATGCCATCTGAGAATGTTGAGATCGGAAGACTGTGCTGGGAGGCTGTCTTTCTTTATGTTGCAATACCAAGTCCAATGTTAGCATATGGGTGATGAAGGAATATGGAGTGCAGGAATCCTGGATTAAACTAATGTCATTTGGTGCCTCCGAATTCCATTGTCCCTGCGATATCTTCAGGCCATGTGGTTATTCAAGACATGGACAAAAGGTTCTCTTATTCTCCTCTAAAACAAGTTTTATTTGGTATGATTTGCGGAGAAAAGATATTGAACATTTAGATGTTTATGGTTTACCCTCTGAGTTTGTTCTTGAGCCCTGTATTGAAAGCCTCGTTTCACCTGTTCGCTTGGATGGACAACAAAGAAAGAACAAGACGAAAAGGTACAGTTAGTTACTTTGATATTACTTTCAACTTATTATTTCTTTATCTTTTTCTGGTCTTCTTATTATATGATGTATACTTATATAACAATTAACATCTGTGCACTCAATTTCGGAGATTGTTGTTTATTAGTTTCAGGTTGCTGATTGTTTTAGGTATTTTTAAATCTTTATTATTTAGTGTTGGCTGTAATACTGTTAGCACTGCTTTCATTTCATTGACCAGGCTACTCAATAAGAAACTAAAAGTGAATACAAATAGTGGGGCTATTTAATTAGTCAGAAGTAAAATTAAGTTAAACTTCGACAAATGAAAAATCTTCTTTCTGTTGTCTATTAATGTGGCAAAGTAGTTTAATGCAACATTTTCCCCCATATATAGTGCTGAACATAAAATTTAATTTCACCTCACAGTTTTGCTTGTATTTTCAGACATGATTTCCTCTCGAAGGGGTTCAATTTGGTACTTTAAACAAGGGATGAGGAAAACAGGTAGGTCAGTAAATAGAATATACCCTCTCTCTATAGTTTCTTGATTATGCTGATAAATTTCAGTTTATTCTGATTTTATTTATGTTATTTGTCTCTATAAGCATGCCAATAACATTGAAGTAATGTTATCTCAGTCACTTCCAGTTTCATCAAGTTGAGGTTGATGGTTATGCTATCTTTTCCATTTTATCTTTGAGATGTACCTGGATCTAACAATGGTTCTTTTCCTCTATGGAATTCTGACTTTCGTTAACTTCCTGCATCCTGCATATGTTTTGCAGCATTTAATTACATTTCTATATAGTTATAGTTGGATCAGAGTTGAAGGATTTTCAGTTGATCCATATGATACTGTCTTCGCGTATTCATTCATTTCCTCTTTGCCTTTATCTTTATTGAATTAAGATTAAGGGACAGAGAAACTTGAAATGGAAAAGAAAAAGGAGAAATAGAAATGGAGAATAGTTCAAAAATACCACAAGTGTATTTGGCAGAAGAGGACTGGGATATGTGTAGATTAGAGATCCTTGCCATTCCATATAGGCGTAAACATCTCTTAAGATCAGTTTTTATGTTATTTCGATTTTTGAGGATCAAGCTGGGAGGACACTATTGATAAAAACATGATGTTACTTTAATTTCTTAACTTTATCTAGGAGGCTTTTTATGAAGATCCATTTTTAAAAATCACTACAAAGTAGTTAACAATGGCAGCCGGATTCATTCTGTCATCTGCGTCGATAAAATGTCGAAAAAAGTAAATGGCTCAGGTGTTTGGATGCTTTCTACTGAAGTTGATTGGAATTTCTATTGGTTTGCAGACGTGTGCTCTTCCGATCTCTTTGAAATTCAACTTTTCTAACAGAATGTAAACTTGCAGGTTCACCTGCTGCCTGATCAGAGTGGGAAATGACCAGACGATATTCCCTCTTGTTTTGAGCTGTTGCTGCTTTTGAAATAGTTTCTGTGCAGGATTTTAGTTCAATGGTGCTTAGGGAAGTGTACTTATGAAAGAAATTTGTAACAAATCCATACCAAAAATCGATAAGAACAGTTTGCACAAAACAAGGCAAATATATTAAAATCAAGCCCAAATGCCGAATTCGAGCTTTTTCTTCTTTATAATTGCTTCTAGTCTTTAAATTAGAGTAATGCTATCTAGTACCACTGGTGCTTGGCATTATATCAATGTGGCATTAAATGATTGGTTGAATTAAGTGAGTCATTTATTTATTCATTTAATTTCACTTATCATTTAATGCCACATTGGATGCTCTCGATCTGACTGGTGCCAAGCACCACTGGTGCTACATAGCATTATTCTTTAAATTATCCTCCCACGAATTTCCAACTTCATAAATTTCATTTTCAAATGGTTTATTGGCCCTGTCAGCAACCACATTTTATTTCAAAGTAGAATATTGTCAAATTAATTACATTAACATTTTATTTCAATTATCACCTACTTCTACCAAAAGAAAACTTAAGCAGCAGAATGGTAAATCCCAGCAACCATTTATTTACTTTCTAAACTAAACCAAATCAAACCATATTAACGGTTCCATTTGCATATACATAACTCCTTTTTCCAGTAAATATAGAAAACATAAAGCGTCTGCACTACAGCACTTATTAGCAAAGCTGAAAAAGAGACAGCGTTAGCAGCTTCAAGCATTGGACGTTAAAACTTCACATGATATTATCACTCCATTCGGATGATGCAACGAAGGCCCTCCCCTTTTATCATTAACTCGAACGCCTTGTTTATCTCTGGAAATGGTACTTCATGAGTAATGAACTTCTCCACTTCGAGTTTCTATCATAAATGAGGTGGACAAAAATTCAAGTTAGCATTTTTTTTTCTAGATCGGAAGAGCACACGTCTATAGAATTTGATACTTACTTTGTTCACGTACAGTTCCACAACTGATGGAAGATCTGAACGAGGTTTGTAGTTTCCGAAGAAAGTACCCTTTAAAGTCCTTTCATTCAGAAAGTTCATTGGATGTGTCTTAAACTCAGCGTCTTTATGAGGCACGCCCACAAGAACAGCAACACCCCATCCCTAAGATAAAAATTTTCAAGCTTATACTCACAATAATAAAAAAGCTGTACTGAAATCTTTAAATTCAAACAAGTTCAAGAACATACATCGTGAACGCATTCAAAGGCTGAGATCATAGCGTTGACGTTTCCAGTGCACTCCACACTCCGATCAACTCCTCCATCCGTCATCTCAGCAATAACCTATAGGCCAATCCAACACAAAGGCAGAAGAAGTCTAGAGTTAAGGCTTTTAAAGTTAGATCAGTTGAAAAATGATGAAAACCGGATCAACCAACCTCTTGAATTGGTTTATCATAGTCTTTCGGGTTCACAAATTCAGTCACACCAAATTTCTTTGCTGCACATAAGTAAACAGCAATAGTCAGTCTCGTTACAGATAAATTGTAGTGGCTGTGAGTAATGATCTGTTTCGATTAATGTTTAGACAATGATGCTAATTAACTCGACATGTTACCTTCTTCAAATCTAGTCGGGTTCAAATCAACACCAATTATTCTTGATGCACCAGCCAGTCGCGCACCTTCGGCAGCCTAATTATCATGACAAATTGAATTATTAACGAGTTATTTCCAGAAATGAATTGATAAGTTCCGGTTGAGTTAGGATACTCACACCAAGACCTACTGCTCCCAGCCCGAATATAGCTACTGAGGAACCCTTCTTCGGTTTTGCAACATTCAATGTGGCACCAAGACCTATTATACAGGCAACCAATTGTCATGGATATGGTAATGAAAATGAACTATTCATCACTCTCTCTCGTACCCCAAGACTGCGCATATGTAGCGTGCATCTACACCATTTATGGCGAGACCTCTGATTTTATATCATTTCCCCAAAGACCCATATACCTAAAGGAAGCACATAAACAAGATAAAGATCAATTGACATTCTTTACCTGTAGAGATTCCACAACTGAGGACACAAACTTTGTCAAGAGGAGCAAGAGGGTTGATCTTTGCCACACAACCAACATGAACCACAGTGTATTCACTGAAGGTAGACGTCCCAAGGAAATGGTAAACCGGTTTGCCATTAATGGAGAATCGAGTTTGGCCATCATGAATCATAACTCCCCTGTCAGTGTTGATCCTGAGGAGGCTGCACATATTGCTTTCTTCTGATTTGCAATGAGCACATTCTTTACATTCCCCGGTGAAAACCGGAAGAACATGATCACCCGGTGCCAGTTCCGTCACCCCCTCTCCAACACTCTCCACAATCCTAGACATCCACATTGGTAGATTAATATTGTATTACTAATATAGGCAACAAAACGTCAATGTATCTCATAATTAAGTAATTAACTTAGACAGTAAATCTTGAAAATAACATACCCTGCAGCTTCATGTCCAAGGATTCGAGGGAAAACAGAATTTTGGGCCTAAATTTCAAGAAAATGTTAATTATTAATAATTAATCTTATTACAGGGGATAGTCTAGTGCCTATCGGCATGAGTCTCAACAAACACAAACTTGCAAATCCTTTTTATAAAAACCATGTCAATTAGCAGCTTCAGCACAGTCAACAATAACCAGCATGATTGTTGATTAAGTTCCAGAAGTCCAATAATAAACTATAGATTTATGCAACTCTCTACATTTTGGACAGTGATTCTTCAAAGATCAGACATGAAATTACCTTGGCTTCCCAGAAGTAGACATCAGTGTGACAGAGTGAAGTGTAGAGGATCTTCAGACGAACCTCCATTTTCTGCGGCGGCGCCACCTCCACTTCCTCAATCACCAACGGCTTCCCGGGTTCCCAGGCCACGGCAGCTTCGCCCAACAAGAAAGAATAAAAAGAACCCACATATATTAGTCTACTTTTTCAGATCAATCAGGCAAAACCCACTCTCTTTCATGTACTGTACTCAGTTGTATGAAATCAAACTTCAAACCCAGAAAAAAAAAATGACTGATTCTGTACCTTTGCATTTAATGACTTGCCCGGCAGTGGTCGACATTTCTGTAAGTACAGTGTTTCTTGATTACGATAAACTTGCAAAAATCTGGATAAATGACGTTTTATGTGAATCGGTGAAAACCAGTGGAGGTATTTATAGAAAAATTATCTACGAAATTTGAAAAGGAAATCATGGAAAATCGATTCGTCAACTGAGTGAATACCGGCACCCTTAACTTTCCCTGGATTCTGTAGCTGGGATTGATGAATTTCGAACCTGGTTTTATTAGCCGTTTGTTTTCAGGAAGTTTTATAGTTTCAGTACCCAATCTATTCAAAATGTGGCAAGTAGATCCCTAAAGAGACTTGGAAGACAAGCAAAATATTTATTATTATTGATGATTAATTTCAGAGTTAATTACTTGAAATGTCGCTATACTTTCAAAAAGTTATCTCAAATGCCACTATATTTTAAAATTTATATGAAATGTCACTGTACTTTCAAAAAATTATCTCAAATGCCACTATACTTTAAAACACACTCGATATGCCACTGAACTTATAAAAGTATTATCCCGTTTGCCACCCAAGTTAAAAAATGTAACGGATTTGATAATATGGCTAACGAAATTTATCACGTGGCATATTGACTGTTATTTTTTTAATCGGATGTTGACGTAGTGGCAAATGAGATAGCATTTTCACGATTTCAGTGGCATATGAGGAAAATTTTGTAAAGTACAATGACACTAAAACTGTATAAAGTTTCATAAAACTTTCCCTATATGTGTCTAAACTAGTGAAAATATTATCTCATTTGCCACTACATCAATACCCGGTTAAAAAATAAGGGTAAAGATGCCACATGGTAAATTTCGTTAGCCATGTCATCAAGTTAGTTATATTTTTTAACGGAGTTACAAACGAGATGATATTTTCATGAGTTCAGTGAAAAATCGGGTGAGTTTTAAAGTACAGTGTCATTTTAGATAATTTTTTTAAAAATACAATAGCATTTCAAGTAAGTTTTAAAATATAGTGACATTTGAGATAACTTTTTGAAAGTACAGTGACATTTCAGGTAATTAACTCATTAATTTCACAAGTACATATACAGGACAAGTATGAGCTCAACTAGGTAATCATATATCATCCTAAAACTTACAATTCTTGCTGACAAAGTTTTTCTATACTAAATATATGTATATAATACAAGGAAAGATAACAATAATAATACAAGAAATTTCATAAATACACGATACACAAAATAAGAATAATCATCAACGATTCTTGCATGTCAAATTTTCGAGATTATTTGACGAGTCTTCAATCTTTTTCTTAACAAACGTAATCTTTCGTGTTATTTATTTATTATTCCTATTTATTATTATTATTTTTTCATACAAGAGAGATATATGAGAGGTGAGGAGATGTGTTATTTGAACTCGAGACCTCTCACCTAAAATATGAACACTTAACTACTATAGCACAATTTGAACTATAATAACTACTTTTTATTATATAACAATAAATTTTGTAAATAAAGAAAATAAATAAATTCGTTTTATATGTGTTTTCATATTTTCTTTAAGAAACATTTTGTAGCAAGGTTTCATAAGGCACAGGTTTTATAAGGTGAGACAATGTAAGTCAATTTTACATGTTTAAATTTCTTTAACTATAATAAGAATAAGGCATTTTTGTCCTTTTTTTTTTTACTTTATATTATTCTTTATTTGATGCAAGAATGTTAAATTGAGTTAAACAGTGCATGTATTGAAAATGTTCAATTATTCTTTTTTCAATTAGCAAGTGCATTTAAATTTTTGAAAATTGAAAAAGGAATGAGGCAAAAGATTAGAGATAAATATATATAGCAAGAATTTTATTTTCCTTACACGCATGCATACATATTTATGCATACGTGCATATGTATTAAACATCTAAACTACAAGTATCCCACACTTATAGCCTAGATATGTGTCACGTATTGTGTACATGCATAATAACATGCATGCGAAGACAAAATAAAATTTTATATATATATATAGTGTGTGTGTGTGTGTGTTGAATTACGCCTTTTTGTTTTCCATTTTTGAGTGACGCTATTTATAGATAATAATCATTCAGATAATTTTTTATAAAATGGGGTAAAATTCACCATTATATCCTTAAATTATTTTCCTCTAATCACACAACACATATAGATAAGATTGTGAATTTACCTTATTTGTAAAAGATTACTTAAATATTTCCCTACAAATAGTATTTTCCTCCGTTTTTATAATGTCTCTTACCTTCATGCAAGGTGGTTTGCTTATATGATATATCTCGCAATCAAGACCTCGTATTTTCCTTCCATTGTAACATTGTTTCTAATGGTAAAAAATTCTTTTTGCTCAAATATAGGGAGTGAAATTGTAGTCTCGGATCCCTGATGCTTTAGAATTAAAACGTTGGGACTTGGAGCTCATAAAATAATAGGCTGGGGACTATTTCCTACAATTTTTGAGAAGTTTAGGACCTCAAGTGAAATTTCCTGTGTTTCTAATCTTAATTAAGGATCTCTTTGCTTAGTTTCCAATCAAATTAATCTAAAACGTGGCAATAATTTTGAGGTATAAGGAGAAAAAAGAAAACACTGTTTTGCTAGGACGTGTTAGCTAGGTTTTGATGGATAAGACAATTACAGAGACAACGAGACAAACATAACAATTAAAGAGGACAAAAGTTAATTGTGAGGTAGAAATTTGATTCCAACATCATGATTATCTTGAACATCTTTTCTTGAATATTTATTTGAGTTAAATATTTGACTAAAAATCATGAAAGACAAGTTGAACTTAGATTTTAAATTAAGTGGTTCAGTGAAAATTCATTAATATACTTCATTATTATTATTATTATTATTATTCGATATTGTAAGGACGGTAAATATAGATTCGGTATCTTAAACTCAGTTTTGAAAAGCTTAAAGGGTGTTAAGTATTATTGTGAATAAACTTGTTCTAGTTCTAAATTTAAAATGATTAAATGAAATCGAGATTTAAATAAAAGAACGTAAACGTGACTAAACGTAAGAAGTTAAGAGCGTAACCTCTTACCGGGAGTACCCGAGTTTGAATCCACACAACCCCTCCTCACATCCCCATTTGTACAAAAAAAAAAGGAATAATTTACGTTCGCACAAGATTTAACTTCTTATCTAAAATTCATGCTGTCCACCCAAAGAGATTAGTCACAATACCGGCCTCCAAAATCCTTTCAACTTTCATTGGTTTTCACTTTTCCCCTAAATAAAACATTTGATGGTTTCATTGAGATTAGTCTTTTTGAATTATTCCATATAGTTGACTACCAAGAATATATTATATTAACAATTTTTAACAATGTGATAGTTGATTTTGCTATACTATATTGAGTAATGATTGCAATTTTGTGGTCGCTAGACAGTGTCATTTTGAGCTATGACATTTTGCCGCCCTTTTTTCTATAATCAATGTGTTGAATGGATTTCGATTTAACATTAGCTATTTGTCGATTATAAGTTACTAATATTTTGCTAATGAGGGCTAGCCCATTCGGTTAGGGGGCTAGGCTGAGATACCAAGACTTAGAGGTCTCAGGTTCGATTCTATTATATAGAGTATTTTCTATATTTTATTGTAGTGTATATTCTCACTATATGTGGGTTTATATTATTAATTATCTTGGTGCTGTGTTTCAGTAGAATAAATATCTATGCGTATTTGTGTTATGCTACTATATGATACAGATTTGTAATTATACTTTAAAAAAAATTACTAATATTTTAGTTTTAAGAGTATTTTGTGTTGACCCGACCAAATTGAAGTAGTTCGAATTGAATCTCTTTATTTTAGTCCATGGCCAGGCCTATGGTCATTGGAGCCCCAAGTGAAGTTTAAAAAATGAGCCTCATATAGTGATTAGGTATACACATTAACATGTAAGACATGGGTATCAAAAATACCAAAATCAAACTAATTGTTTCTCGTTCGGTTTTGTAAACCCCAAAATTATTCATTTCGATCTTGGTCCAAGTTTGAGAAATAGTTCTTTCAGGTTTGTTTTAAAAAAAAAATCTGAAAGCCTAAATGTGAGAGAGAGAGAGAGGGAGCTTACATTGCTTTTTCCCCAATATATATACATATATATGTGTTTAAATAATTTTATTTTCAACAAAGACCTATGTAGTTTAATAGCGTTCTTGTTCGCTTTCCATTCTTTTGAGATTTGATTCTCATTCCTACAATTCCTATGTAATATAAAAATAATAATAATAATAATTTTATTTTTAAACGGTTTAACTTACTGATTCAAGTAATTGGGAAAATGAAATTAGCATGATAAAATAAAAATGATGATTTATATTAGCTTATTTTAATTTAACACTATAAAGGCAAGTCATTGAATTTGGGAATTTTGAGATGTTGAAATTAGGTTCGACTTGGACATTTGGATTTTGGTTAAGTCAATAATACCCCTAATGGGACCTGCAATCCAAATAAAGAAGTCATGTAAATAGTGGAGGGGCACTAACAGCACATCCAGTGGCTAGTGAATTGGGAAAAATTCCATGGCCACGTAATCAAAATAGACTGTGGGGTAAAATTTTCATCTACAATGGTTGATTTTCAAGTCTGTGAAATGCTGAGTCGGCCAAAAAAATATTATACCCTGTGAAGTGCTCTATCTAGTTGTGGACTCCCGTCTACACCTGCTGACTCAGCAAACAAACATTAAAATATTTAAGATAAATTAGAGAAAAACGCAGATCATTGGGAAATTCATTCATGCAGCACATTGGCGGGGAACGAAATCACCTTCGTGGGATCAAATTGAGCTTCACGGGAAGAGAAAGATCTACAGAAATTCATGGGGACGAAAGGAAATCACGACATTTGAGAGAAAAAAAAAAAGAAGGATAATTCAAGGAAAGGGAAGGCAGATTTGGTTTACACATGAATTAAATTACTAAAGGTATGGGGTTTTTGTTCTTCAATTTTATTGAAAGCCGGGTCTAAATTTCTGGTTTCTACTCTTTCTCGTGGACAAGTTTTGATCCGAATTTGTTTCAGAATATTGTTGAAACTCACATATGTCAAAGAACCGACTTCTTTTTTTTTTGATTAACAAATCCATTTGCCATTCGAAAAATTAAGTTATGATAACCTACGAGATATCATCAAAAGCAAAAGAAAATAGACAGAGATAAAGCTCTGAAGGTTTTCTGAATTTACAAATATTTACTTCAACAAATCAAATTAATATTGAAATGGAACCGGTAGTTCATTGCAAATGCGAAAGGATGTTGTAACTGCTCTGTAGCTGTTATTCGTGTTTCCCCTTTTGTGGGATTCATTTGCGTGGTGTGTACACATATTAAAAATCTAACATTGATGATATGAGGTTTAATAGTGTCACTAAATGGTTTATTAGATGATAAGAGGTTTAATTACATATTGATATTTATTTTATTTTATTTTTTTTAAAGATACAGGGGAGGGGAGGGATAATAGGATTCGAACTTAGGACCTCATTCCTGAAACGTGAATACTTAACCACTAAAGCACTTACTCGAATCCCTATTAATATTTTTTTTGGTTTACTTTATTTTTAGTGCTCGAATCCCGATAAATATTTTTTTTTGGTTTACTTTATTTTCATTTCAAAAAGTTTAATAAAAAATTACACGTGGATGCAACTTGTAGATGTAGACACAATCCATTGGAGATCATTTTCTGGTTAGACAGTGCATTCAGTTCACATAGAATAGAAGTCCGTCCATTTAACTACCACATAACCCAAAAAGTGGACTAAGAAGAGCATCTCTAATACAAAGTTAAGGTAAAATGACTTAAGTGTATATGTGTTAAAGAATATTGACATTACACTTAAAAAATCTCCAATGCAACAATATCAACATTGTAAATTTGATAAGTTATGATTAGATATTTTAAAAAAATAGAGTGAGAGAAATTTTTTTATTGGATAAATTAATACTTGATATTGTTGTGGTGAATGTCATCTTGTCAAGCATTTAATGAGCCAAATAAACACGTTCTTGCCAATTATCAATTTATTTCATAACTATAACTATGCATTAGATATACTCTTAGAATCCCACATCCGTTTGAGATTGATGTTAGATGCATAACTTCTACTCCTTTTTTAAGAAGTATAAATTTTAGGGAAAGTGATATTGGAAATGTAATAAAATCTTACAGCATATTTTGATGTTAGTAAGGTACTTTCTTAACTTTTACTTTGAGTTTCTCTAATTAATAATAATTAAGTTGCTGAACTTGACGCTATATTTAATTTTTATCTTTTTGATATATCAGATAATGATGGAGAAAATTTTCAAATGATCTTATACAACAATCTATTTATTTTAAACTAGTTGTATACCCGCGCGTTGCACGGAATATAATAATTAGCAAAAAAATATGTGATAATTTGAAGAACTAAATGGTCACAATTTTACTACGTACTACTAACTCACATACACATATTGCTAATAATTACAATTTTATTATGTACAATTCTTTCACTTGGCACAAAATTAATTAAATTGTCATTCACAAAACAATACTCCTACTTTTCAAAAAAAAAGAAATACTCGTAACAAACAAAATGAGAATTAATGAAGAACTTTTTAATATAAATTTAACTTCACGTTGAAAATAAAAACCAAGAAGCCGTGCAAAAAAGAACGTACAAAATTGATATAACTCTAAAATTAGCATACTCATAGAGTTTTATGATTTGTGGTTTATCATATTGAATTAAATTAAAATAAAAGTTTTGAAACTGATTTAATTTAATTCACGTCTTGATTATTATTATTATTATGCTATTAATCTCACGGTAGGTACTTAATCGAAATGATAAGAAAATCTTAATAACTCAAAACTTAAAATTTGTTGGTCAACTATTAGAATTTTAAAGTAATATAAAATCTTTGAAGATATCCTAAAAACTAATAGATTAGATATACCGAACACTAATAGATAACAAATAATATAAGATTGCATATTAATTTAAAGCTTAATTAGAAATGTGTGTGTATGGATGTGTGGGGGTGGATGTGTGTGTGTGTGTGAAAAATATAAGATTGGAGATTAACTTGTAATCTCCAAACTTATATACGATATTATGAGAATGTATATAAGATTGAAAGCATATAAAATAAAAGTATATATAAGCAGGAAAGTAGATATATATATTTATTTATTTTATTCATTTATTTTTTTTAGAAAATATCTCGACTAGAAAATACAAACCCGAAATATAACTTTTATTTTATATATATATTATAAAATAAAAGCATATATATAAGATATTAGAGATTAATTTGTTGCTTAATTTGTTGGAAATGTGTATATTATATATATTATTAAAGTAAAATAAATAAATAAAGATGCACATATAAATAGGATAGTGGTTTTAACGGAAAAAATTGCATATGGCCACTATTCTACTTCAACATATATATATGCGTGTGTATATATATAAAATATAAGATAAGATAAGATTTCTTTATGTGTTTATTTTATATTTTTTCTATTTTTATTAATCGTTTAATTTCAATTAATTTTTTCTTAAAAATAAAAGAATTCGAAAAAGACAAACCAATAAAACAATTCCACATGGCAAAATTTAAACTAAAAGAAAATTTAAGTAAATCTATTTTTGCCAAACATATTGTGATGTAATTCAATAACAAATATTTAAAATTCGGTATAAGTCAAGTCATGGCAATCGAGGCCTAAAGGTGATAAAGGTAGAATCAAATTAGGAGTTTATAATTTGAATTATGTGAATAAGTATTCAAGTAGAAGATTTGAAGGCCTGAAGTGACGAGCTCGAGAAAGCTTCAAACCAAATTGAATGAGAACGGAATTAATCAACACTAGATGGAAAGGACACTCTCGATCATGTGTGCCAGCCGTGTGGACTCCGGCATATATTTGGTCACTCCATATATATATAAGCGCTTTCGTCAGTAACCAACACGCTTAAGTAATCTCTCAGAAGCCTCTCTATACGGTGACTTGCAACAACTACCGATTTTCATCTTCTAAACAATTGTTTTGCGGAGTGGAAATTGAAATAGCTTTCGACTGGAAACTACTGCTCGTCATTGACTTTTCGGTTTCAAGCTTTTGAGTTTCAGGAGGTTCCTCTGGGGGAGAGAATTGTGATCAAATTAAAACAATTCTGACTGAATCAAGATGGTTTTTGGTATTAAGACGGTTTTTGGTTTTTTTGGTAAACCTGACGATGATGAGAATGCTCTCGCCACTCTGGACAAACTGCAGGAGGTATAATTCCCGTTTCGTTTTATATTACAGTGTATTAACATTTGCAAGTATGGATGTCGCTTTTTTCTTCCTTATTAATTCTTTTATTTGATTGGAGGATATGGTTGCTGATTCGGGGTGAGGTGGGAATGTTGATACAATTAACACGATGTTACACAAAAAATGTAAAATTTTTCAATTGTTAGTTGGGCTAAGCCAGACCTTGGTGACATGAGGCGTAATTGGCGCATTTCAACGCGCATTCAACCTAGAAATGATACCAACTCTTGTGACGAGTAGAAGTGTAGAACTCACACTTCAAACTACTTTTTCGGTGCGAGGGTATTGAAGTTGTTATAAGAACATAAGCAAAATGGCCCAAACTTAAACTGGGCTGTGGGAGATTCAGTGAACACGTTGTTACAATTGGAAATGCTATGAGGTAGTGGGGCTGGGTATATATTGGATATTGTTTTATTGGAAGACTACTTGCATGATAACACAGCTGGAAATTTTGCTTGGGAAATAAATTTGTTGAAAGATCTCGTATCCTGTACACTAGCTAGTTAATAATAGAAATTAGCTTCATTCACAGTATTATTGGAGTTTCAAATATGTTCTTTCTATTTATTGTGCTGGCATCCTTTAGCAACATATTTCATGATTCTCTAGCATCCATTACCAAAATTTGTTGAGTAGAGCATGTCTCTCTGGACTAAGAGAATTCCCTTTTAACCCAACAATGCCTTACAGAGTATATAGACGAAATATACCATTCTTCATTGTGATGTTTACATGCTCATGAGCATGGGATTGCAACCTCCAGGCCCTTTATATACCACTTCTCTAGAAAAGCCAGAAGTAAAAATTTTATCTACTTGGCTTTCAAAAACACACTTATTATGATTTAATCCGGGCATTTTCATATGCGAACAAGCATAGCACGGTAATAACTTATGTATAGTGCTAGTGGCTTTGTGGCTGAAAATTATGTGTTTCTCTATGTGTTTCTTTAATTTGTTTCTGTTTTTGAACTGGTGTTTAAAGTTTCATTTTTTTTTTTTTAATATAAAGTTTCAGTGTCGCCTTGTGCACACTTAAGTGATCTAGGTACATTGCTATTTCTGAAGAGACGGAGACTGTTTATCAGCTAAAATTTAAATTTGATAGTACATTTGTTCAGTTATAGTTTCAATAATATGTGTGATGTGCAGTTTTAACAGCTGCTGACCCGCCCGTATGTTGGCTATATGATTTCTTTTCCATGTCTAGACTTATGTGATGCTTGAGAAGAAGGAAAATGTGCTTCAGAAGAAGGCAGCTGCGGAGGTTGAGAAGGCCAAGGAACTTACAAGAGCAAAAAATAAGAGGGGTATGGTTATTACTTCTTTTCAAGTTTCAAAATTTCCCTCTTCTCAAAAGAAAAATAAAATAAGGGTAATAAATGAACAACAGATAGCGACACGTAAATATGGCTTCGTTTCTAGCATCCGTTACACTATTTTAACCATAAAAGTGTAAGAATATCATGACTTCGAATTGTTTATAATAAAATTTGTCAATAAATTGGTATGGTCATCAACTTCACAATTGTGTACTTCATTCCTTAGGGGATGAATACTATATAATTAGCTTTTGATTTTTGAACTAGGGAAGGAAAAGCATTTCTCGATCATTGAGGCCCATACCTACCCGCCCCGGGTCATACCTGGGACCTGTATCCCAAAAATAAACAGATAAGGGTTTAGCCATCCCACCAACTTTTGTACATACCCATACACCCCCTCTATCCTTGATTCTATCCTTGATTCAGTAATTGAGATGTCCCGTGATAATGCTCACCCTCTAAAGCAGTTAGTTAATTTCTAAAAGTACCACTGCTTTAGATTGTTTAAATGTAAAATCCCAACTTTTGCAACTCTCACAAATCTCTGTCAATCAGAAGAGATAATTGAATGATTAACAATATAACTATTACCTTTATTATAAGAAAACATAGTAAGCTATAATAGAAATTAAAAGCTAGAAATAAAGATATTGGATGCCCTTTTGAGTTCTCAGACTCGTTATTTTTGCAAGCGATGCTCTCAACTGCTTGCATTTACCATGTTCCATGTGTTGTTTACCTTATATGAATCTGTTTATTGGATTAATATTTGATTAAAATTCTGAGCTTGAGCAGTGGCAGCAGTTAAGTGGTAGGTCTTCACCAACTTATTTGACGTTGGTCCATGATCGAGTTTCCATGTCTAGCACTGAACTTAGGATGATATTGTTTGTACACCATAAGACGTGTGATTGCTACATAGTTTATCTTTTATGCTACTTTCTTGGTACTAGTCTACTAGATATGTCTGACAGCAAAAGAAGTGGAAGCAATAGGATAATCTTGTTATCTTTGACATGATGAGACAACCTCTCCATGTAGTTTTTTTGCAGTTCTGCACCAACTCTATTTTACCATATTGTTTGTTTTGGTATTTATTACTTTTCAAGCTTTTTGGCCCTTACAAAACTTTATGTTAAAATTTGGAGCCTACCTCTTCCGATCTAAAATATTCTCATGCAGGGGCTATACAATGTTTGCAGCGGAAAAGACTATATGAGCAACAAATTGAGCAGCTCTGCAATTCCCAGCTACGAATCCAAGATCAGGTTGACTTGTCATCATTTTATACGTTTTGCACAACCCCTTTCCTAGAAGAACCATTTTGAGTAATATAAAACCCTTCGATATTGTAGATGATAATGTTAGAAGGCGCAAAAGCTACAACAGAAACTGTGGATGCTTTAAGAACTGGAGCTGCCGCAATGAAAGCAATGCAGAAAGCAGTGTATGTAATTGCATTAAGCTACCTCATATATCTGCAAATTTAAAAGTTTATTCTACCACTTATCGCTAAGATGACATTATAGAGAGTGCCTAATACTAGAATAATCTGCAATTCCTTTGTGGTGTGTTTATCTGCATGAGGGCAAGATTAGAAAACTTGTATATTCACTTCACAGTTACATAGTTCTTTAGACCAAAAGGTCACATGGATTTTCTCCACAGGAATATTGATGATGTGGACAAAACTATGGACGAGATAAATGAACAAACAGAGAACATGAAGCAGATACAGGAAGCCTTGGCTACCCCCATTGGTGCAGCAGCCAATTTTGACGAGGTTCTCTTCTACTTTCAATCTTTTGCCATTTAGAAAGCTTTATGGATATGTAATGGGAATTCAATATCAGTTTTAATGTACTAATTAATGGAATAGCTAACATCTGCTCATTTGTGGCCATTGCAGGATGAATTGGAGGCTGAGCTTGAAGAATTGGAAGGTGCGGATTTGGAGGAACAGCTTCTTCAGCCTGCCACTACTGCCCCTGCTACTCCAGTTCCAGTACAAGCGGGCAGAGTACCTACTCGCCCTCAACTCACCAAAGAAGAAGAAGAGCTCGCTGCTTTGCAAGCCGAACTGGCACTATAATCAAAGTCTGTTCCATCTGTTTACATGTTTACTAGTTATGCCATTTGTCAATGTTATATTGAGGATACCGGTTGATCTATCAGCCTGGCAGCAATGTAAGCTGGTGAATCCATAATTGATTGAACTGCAAATTCCAATATTATCGGTTTACATTTTTGATTATTTCGCAAGGCCAATTGAAAAATATATTTCCAGTGAAATAGCCATATCATCCTACATTAATGTCGCTTATCTGTATATGGACCATTACTGATTTTGAACATTGAAGTTCTTCGCCCCTTACCGAGCAAGTTATTGCAAAATCTTTAGTTTGACCTATGATTGCTTCTTCAATAGCAATTCACTATGTTTCTATCCATCCATCATCAGATCGTCCAACAAGTTTGAAAGAAGTCGATTTCATTAGGTACAAAGATGGGATGACAAAAAGGTCTCCTAGGCAGCACTTCCAGGTGTCCAATGACTAGATGACAGACATTTGTTTCCTTATTTAATGCAGACTCAAATATTATGATTTGTGGTGCAAAATTTATAGTAATTCTACGGAAACATTTTTATCAAACATAAATAAGTAACGTGTCTGAGTTGGCCATTTTAGATTGGTTGTGTATATGGAAGAAGTGGATTTCATGGCCCACTAACAACTAATACATGATGGCGAACTAAACATATCACTCATTCATGTCAATTTATAAGCAGAGCTCTTTATTTCGATAAAAGCTGTAACTGCAGTTGTATCTGTAAGAAGGCGAGCCTCACAGACTGCCGGATGAACTCACTCCGGAAACTGCAATTGAAGCTCTGTGTTGTAAATCTGTCTCAAGTGAGCGTCCTTGCAATGTCAGACCAGCAACCAACTACTTTATTCATCGCCTGGCGCTATATATATACATTTATCGTCTAACAA